>AWOL01S0013803.1:0-18270 GCA_000715115.1 Nicotiana otophora
GTACGAGTCCTAATTTGCACATACATTGTATCTTTAATTTATAAAAGCTTTATTATTATTTCCTTATATTAATTAATTAATACTTCTAAGTTTTATACAAGATAATTAATTGATTTATACGGAAGTCAAATCTCCTACTCCTAATAGTTGTCTAACGAAGTAAAATCAAGTTATGTAAAGAAAATATATTTCTATGGGACTCATTAATTAATTAATTAATACTTTTTCTAATTTTTATATGAGGAAATTAATTGGTTTTTACGAATGAATCCCAATATGCTACCTCATA
The DNA here is from genome assembly GCA_000715115.1 of Nicotiana otophora. Taxonomy (NCBI): domain Eukaryota; kingdom Viridiplantae; phylum Streptophyta; class Magnoliopsida; order Solanales; family Solanaceae; genus Nicotiana; species Nicotiana otophora. The sequence goes on from AWOL01S0013803.1 coordinate 290, forward strand.
ACAATAATTACACAATGTTAACGAGGCACATAAATATTATTAAATAATATATTAGAATTATAAAATAAAAATTTAAAAAGTATAAGTCATTAAAAATAATAAATAATATATCTCGACTCTCATGAGAGACGATTGAAAAATTTATAATTATTCAAGTTCTTTACTTCTATGTTATTCAAGTAGGGTTACATTTATGATCAGTGCCTATTAAAAGAAGGCAGTAATTGAGTTTAATTTATATAGATGTTAAGCCATCAAAATATACATGTCAAAAGAAAGGTCCTAAAATTTCCTCACTTTCTGCTACGTGCTTTTGGTCTATTAGCAACCAAAAAGAAAAATAAAGAAGATTGCTATATAATAAACTAAATGTTGCTGCAAGCAAATTCATGTGTATCAAATCAGTATCGCCTTATCGCAGTTCACACTTACTATGCAACAAGTCATACCAAGAACCATTCGTGAACACACATATACCGTGATAATACTTCATAGACATTTAAAAGTTAGAAGGAACTATACTATTTAAAAAATGAGATTTAATTCACCTTCTGCATAGTGATGTATCTATAATTCAAAACAAAGAGTACAATAATTTTTTTTTTTTAAAAGACACAAGAAAATTTCCCCAGAAAGGAACGAATGTAAACAACTCGTGGGCATACAAATTGTATCTAATTATGATATTTGCACGTACAAGTTTTAATTTACTTAACATCGAAAACAAGTTCTTAATAGTCTAAACAACCTCATAATTTGGCACTTGGCGGAAATAATTTTTTTCCATTAAATAATTTTACCGAAAAGTCCGCAGTCATCTCAGTTTGAATTAGTAAAACAAGTAATGTATCCTAACTGTATAGATTAACTTTTATCTTCCAATGAAGGCTTGACATATTCGAATCTATTTATATATCTATAGTTATCTATCTATCTATCTATCTATCTATCTATCGATCGAAATATTATTCGCCTTTTTACCCTTTAAAAATTAATTTCATATTAGACAAAATTGTCATTTAATTAAAAAGTCCTAATATTTAGAACTTGAAAATTAATTAAGATCTTGGTCATAATAGGACTTTCAAATCAACCATAAGTTTGCGGAGTATAAATTTTTGTAAATCACTGCCGCTACAGAGATCATTATTTGTAATGGATTCTAATTGATAGTTCCTCTATGAAAACTTAAATAGAAATAAATTGTGGTTATTTGTTCTTACATGTGATTTTTGCAACAATTGTCATTTAATAGCATAAACTTTTTGCGAGAACAATGTGCCATCAATGATAAACCATAAGAATCTCTCTTTCGTGTATTTGTCACATGAATCTATATCTTGATTAAGTTAGTGATTTTATATGAAAGCCATTTAATTTCTACAACATGGTTTTTGTTCTAGGTTGCAATGCCTTTATTGGCATAACCTCTGCTAAGTTTTTACGCGTAATACCATAGTAATATTATTAATTGTATTTCAGTACTCCTAATATATATATATAATATTGTGGGTGGATGGAGGGGTGGAGGTAGTTTGGGAACTTAGAATTTTGTGTATTCACAATTAAATTCATGAATTGCTTGATTTGATAATATTTCATATCGTAATACTCATTATATCACTCATATTTGTAGTATTTGTATGTGGTATTCTTTTAGATTGTATGTTATATCACAACATAATGATACTTAAATCTTATATAAGAAGATTCACACAGTTTTAGGTTGATTATAATTCACAAACTTTAGGTTTGTGTTTTAATTTCTCTTTTCTTTTTTCCCAAAGTTATCTAACCTAAAGTAGCCCGTAGAATGGATTCGTTAAGATAACTTAGTGTGGTTGTTCAGTGGCTTTTTGACGCCTTTACGAATTGGACGATCAAACTTTAAATTGAGTTAGACAAATTAAAAAAGGTCGATTCCCGCCACATTGCTCACATTCAGAATATGTAGGCCAACCTATTTGACCAAATTTTTGGGAAATCAAAGGTAAATATTTCTTTTTTAAATATACTTATTTTAGAGAGTTAAAATATTTTGAGGTGCTTTCGAATAGTAGTAGAAACCGAAAAAAGTACATTTTCCGATAAGCATGGCCAAAGTGCTTCTAAGTATGAATTTATCCCTAGAATTTACTTTGTCGTACATTTGTATTTTTAGATAAAGTATTTTTTTCATTTAAATGACCGTTGTATTTATCTCTATATCAATTGGTATTACACATAATTTATTTTTATTCAATATTCCATATATTTTTTAATCGATAGGAGCACGTATACTAAAACTAATATATATATATATATTAGATAGATAGATTGTTGTTTAAAATCTACTCGATTTTTGTGTTCAATTTATTTTGTTCTTTTCTAGGAAAAAGGCTTAGCTTATCAATTTATTCTAGTTCTAGTACTAGAATGGAAGCAAAAGAGTAAATTCCGAGTTAAAACTCAATAAAATACGAACAATTCGTTTTTCAGTGTTCCACCGTGTTCTTTTTCAGAAAGCAAAATCTTTTCCCCCAATTATTCTGTAGTGTTCCTCTCCGGCGCTCCGCAACAAAGGGTTTCCCCGTTGGAATCAGCCATTGCAAAGACTTAAGATCAAAACCGTGTCTTTCAAACAAGTGATCTTTTTTTGTCGAATAAGCTTCTTGCAGATTTGAAGGTGCGATGCCTTTTCCCCTACAATTTTTTCTATCTTCAAATATTGAAAAGTTAAACAATTGAAAGGAATTTATTAGTTTTATTGAAAAATCTCCAAAACCAGATTTCCTAATACTAATTCAAGAGAAAGTTTATTTTCCCTTTTCTTGTCTAGGTTTAATAGTTGCCCCATGAAAATTGAAAGTACAGTTGGAGTTTGTTATATATGATAATTAAGCAAGGAGATAAATCCTTGTATTGTCAGGCAAATGCTGAGTAGTTAAGTTTATGGATTTAGTTTATCCAAGTTAGTGAAAGATCTGGGCTTTGATTCCTGATGCAGGAAATTGAACTTTAATCATTATGGTGGCTCCATCTTCAGCCTCTACTTCTCTGAAGGACTATCTAAAAAAGTATGAAAGTAACAATGAAGAGGAAAAGAAGAAACAGAAGAAAAAGAAGAAGGTTAAACCTAATGTCAAAGGAGGCGTCGTTGTGGTCGACGAAGATCCTGTTTGGCAAAAGCCTGTAAAAATTGAAGATGAAGAGGATGAGTCAGCTGGTAATGTTATTTCAAAGGTTTGTTTTTTGTTGATGTTCTGCATCCTCGGATGTTGTTGTGTCTGTCGTTTATTAACTGTGTTCTTTTACAGACGAGGAGCTGCCTCAGGTAAATGAAGATATTGAAGTTAAGCGCATGAAAAGATTGGAGCAGCTTAGAGCTAGACGACCATTTGGTTCCATTTCAGAAGATGGAAGTGGTTGGGTATCTCTATCAAGTACTTCTGATATTATCCCTTCTGATGACCAAATTGCTGATTTGTCCCCGCCACGGAAAAGACTTGGTCGAAATGATACACCCTCACCAGAACCTCAACTTAAGCAATCAACTTCTGCAGCTGATTATTTATCACCGCCGCGTAAACCAAGGGCTCGAAATGATACACCCTCTCCAGAAAGTGGGCGTAAGCGACCAAGAACTCAGGAGGGTGACCTGTCACCACCCCGCAAAGGTGAACCTCTGTTGAAGCCTTCAAGCGCCAGAGGCGCTGATATGTCACCACCACGTAAACGGAGGGTTCGAAATGATACACCTGAACTTGAAATGAAGCCTTTGAGCCCCAGAGATGCTGATATTTCACCACCGCGTAGACGAAGGGCCCGGAATGATTCACCTGAATCTGATGTGAAGTCTTTCAGCACTAGAAATACTGATATCTCACCACCAAGGCGACGTAGGACTCGAAATGACACCCCTTCACCAGAAGCTAAAGCCAAGCCTTCTGCTGATTTGTCACCACCAAGACGGAGGCAAAAGTATGGCCAAAGTCCTCCAGATATGTCTGATATTTCTCCTCCTCGGCGAGGTTCCCGTGCATCAGACTCAGATCTTTCTCCCCGAAGGAAGGCACGTCCAGAAACATCTACTATGAAGCAGGGGCTAAAGACCGGTTTGGTTAGTGGCAAAGATATTAAAGAAGAAATTGCTAAGACAAAGAAGGAAGACTGGTTAAGGTAATTCTATTCTACTATTTCATGCAGCCTTATCATCTTTTCATTTTTTGCCTTTCTTCAGGGCAAGTTTGGAAGATTAGAGCAAGTAAAGTAATGTGTGAAGAGAGTGGCATCTTTTGTTTCCCTAGGAGGAAATTTTTTTATGCTAAAAGTATCAAAGCTTTCCTGAACATGCACATCACTATCCCGCCTATATTGCTCGGATTTTTCAAAAAATGCCGCCAGGTGCGTGTTGGATCCTTTAAAAGTTGTGCATTTTTGGAGGATCTGACACAGGTGCAGCAACATTTGGAGGATCCGAGCAACAGAGAATTCCAATAATGCTTGATCTTTACTCTGGCTAATTCTAATTGCTGAATCTAATTTAAATATCTTTGTTATTTTAGGTTTAAAGAGATGGATCCGTTGCTTAGTGGCCGAGGGGCTGAGCCAGTATATCGGGATAAAATTACAGGTGCGTTAGAGCTAGAGAAATAATTGTTATAGTTATTAAATATATTCTTTCATTTGGTCTCACTCTGTATCACTGCAGGGGAACGAATGTCAAAGGAAGAGTTCCTGAAGTCTAAGAAGAAGAAGGAAGAGAAGGAGAAGCCAAAGGTACTTTTATCCGACGTGTTTATTTACATGAACAAGTGGTCAACCTTGGAGCTAGTTTTTCCTTCATCACTACTTATCTTCTCGTAGAGCTGCAATATTTCCAGAATTCAGGGCAAATATTTCTTCTGATCGCTGCTTCTTACTCATGCCCATGTTACTGACTACAATCAACTATAAATCTCTTTTAATCCAGATATTTTAGGGATTGCTAATGTATCTGACTCACAATATACAGGAACTTAAAAATTGGAGTTTTTTCACTTGGAGTAGTCAGTATGGGGTATTAATTGTGGTAGTTCTCCATCATATTTGTATATTTTCTCTTGTGGCCTGATTATAGAGTGAATAGAGAGGTCTGCTTCTTTTCTCACACTTTCTAATATTAATCAACTATGCCTCAAAAATTAGTCGAGATCAAATATATGAATCCCCTTTGCTGGTTCAGCTCTATTAAAATCCATTTCATTTTAATGCTAAATTTTGTTACTTTTAAGGCGAAATAGGAATTCTCCGAGACAGATGCTTTTTGAATGTCACACTTATCGCTACATGGACTACAATTCTCTAGCTAGAATAAAAATCATTCTTGACAAACAACGTCTTATACAAACATGGAGATTCTTGACGAAAAAAATGAACCTAAGTCCATGTGAAATCTGTGCCAACTAGTTGATATAAATCTTTTGCTCCTATTATGTTTTATTTGTAATGAAATCTGTGTGTTGGTTTTGAGAGATTTCGTAAGGTTTTTGAGGAAACCCAAGTCCATGTGATATTAGCCTATTAGGTTTTCGTTTTGTATCACCTTAATTAATCTTATCTTGCATCAACATTATTAGTGCATGTTGAAGACATAATTAAACAAATAAAAACATTCCATCTATAACAATTAAAGTTTTTAGATGAGATGATCATCATGGTATTAGAGTAGGCAGAGGTCTTGAATTCAGGTTTAACAGCCACTTATTTTCAAAAAAACTTTCACATGCTTGCTCACTCGTTTGAGGGCATGTTGAAACATAATTAAATTAATAGAACTGTCCCCTCTATAACAACCTAAGCTTTTAGATAACATGGTCATACTATTCAACAGTGTATATGGAGATCTACTTAGGATAAGGATAAATCATCTTAGGTGGCCTTTGCTTATTTCCCTCTTTTATTTTTCTTTCAAAAAATTTATGTCTGAAGAGAGATCTATTCTTATCTTGTCCAGCCTTGTGTGACTGCACATCTATCGTGCAATTTGTATATCTACTGCCAATATTCGCTATTATATAACATTATTGGTCTCACAACCATTCTTTTAAACTTGCCTTGCACTTTTCCTACTCTATAAGCAGGACCATTTGTACGTTTTGGGACACTTCACTTGCTGAATAGCACTTTATGAATTGATTTCTTTCTATTTTTCTGTATTATTTTCTCCCGTTCTCTCTTCTTTCGCCACTCTTTAGGTGCTACATCACTTAGTTTTTTCATGACCATCAGTCACTGCAGCCCTCCTTTTCCTTTATTTGGGATTACTTAGAACTGGCTATATTTGTGAAGCACAGTTACCTGCTACTTGTTAAGCTTTTGTGAATTTTCTTTTTCAAGTGATTTTTTTCATCTTTGTATCAGGAAATAAAACTGGAATGGGGGAAGGGATTGGCTCAAAAGCGTGAGTTGGAGGCTAGGCTTCAGGAACTAGAAAGCGAGAAGGAAAAGCCATTTGCACGGAGCAGGTATTATAATTGCTAGATATTCATTGTTGTTGTTTCTTTATGATCCATTAATGTGTCTGAAAGATATGAACTTGAGATGATATATATCTTGCCTTTGCACTTTCTGCAGTAGCAATATAACTATCAACTTATGCTCATGAGTTCTTTAAAGCTTTTGAGGCTTCTTTCTGGGTTTTACCAAACACAAACTGTATAGAGCAAGAAAATGGATTGTTGAACTTGTAATTGTAATTTGAAGATTGGGCATACTACGTGCTTTTAGTAACCTTGCCCGTTGATTGTTACGAATTTTGAGGACTTAAATATTTTCTTGCTGGCTGAGATGAGTTTACTTGCATGATTTTCATATTTTGTGAGGCTTCTTTAGATAAGTCCTGAGTTCATATAAAGCTAGCTCACCATTAGGAAGCATCTTATTTAAGTTCTATAGGGTTGGCCGAGGCACTAATACATCCTCGATTTGCTCAATCTGCAACCTTTTGAACACCATAGTTGGTGATATATTCCTGAGAAACCACCTATTCTTTAACAGATCTGTCTCCTTTGTTTTTTTGGTGCAAAATACTACGCCTCAATTCCAAAAGTAGTAGGGATTGATTATATGAATTCTTTGTATTTATTCAATTCCTTTTGAGATCATTTCATTTTCTGTACTCAATAATTTCTTTTTAAGACATATTAGGGTTTACCTAAAATTGTGAATTCACACTTATCCTTTCATAGACATACAAATTTTTAACCAAACTGAATGGACTCCTAATAAACACTAGACTTGATGTAAGTGTACCAACAACTAAACCTTTATCCCAGCTAGCTGGTATCCCCCACATGGATATTTTGTCTCTACTGTTTTGTTCTTTGCTAACGTTGCATGAAATCCAAGAGATTGTAGGTCTATTGAAACTACTTCCTTTCCCGAAGTTTTAGGTTTATCTTGTCTCCTTTAAACACCTGTAATCATCATAGTGTCACGCTATCCGATTGATGCTTTTAGAGGTTTCTACACTAGACTTAATTATACCATCTCGAGTGACCTCTTGTATTATCTTCCAGTTGTACCATTCACGACTTTATTAAATGGGAGTATTTCAAAATATTTTTTGAGAAATGGTAAGTGTTATTATAAATAAATGAAAGCACCAAGAAGGTGCTGTCAAAAGAATCTACAATCTGCCCAAAAGAAAAGAAAGGAATAGAAAAAAAAATCCCTTATACGTTCTTTAAAGGAATCATCAAGATCTGTAACAGCTTCAGCATCACTAACAAAGGTCTGTTTGCACCAAAAATAAAACACAAGTAAACAGTCCATTTTGATCTTCTGAATGGAGTTTCCTTTATTTTAAAGCATCTAGCATTTCGCTCCCTCCACACTGTCCACCATATACAAGCCGGGATAATTTGCCACCATTTCTTCTGATTTGTATTCCTTCCTCTAATATTCCAACATTTCAAATACTGATTTGTCTATTTTATAGTCCATTTCAGCCCCACCATATTCAAAAATAGTTGCCATAGCTGATCCGTCAAGTGACAGTAAAGATATAAATGATTGATGCTCTCAGGTTTGTCCAGCCATAGCTGTATCATTTTGAGCAAAGTTGAAATTGCCGTCGTTGGAGGTTGTTCTGTGTTAGGCAAGCCTCTCTAGCTACTAACCAAGTGAACTCTGCAACCTTGTACGCTGCATTGCCGTCCACCAGAATTCAACAATAAGTACAAGAATTTACAGTAAAATTCGCCTTACTATTGCCTTTACATACAAGTCTATCTTGACTATTGCCCAAGCATTCAAAAGAGTCCAATACACCCAAATAAGGAAGCCTTCCTATTTCTCGATCATTCAGGTGTCTTCTAAATTGAATCCAACCTTCAAGTTGTTTTGATGGAACCTCAACTCCAATTTACACTCAGAAAGCTAGATGCTTAGTTAGTTTGTTCAGTTGGAACTTTCACTATCCTGTAAACAGTACAACAACAACATACCCACTATTATCTCACATCGTGGGGTCTAGGGAGGGTAGTGTGTACACAGACCTTCCCCCTACCTTGTGAAAGCAGAAATGTTGTTTCCAATAGGCCCTCGGCTCAGAAAAACAAAGGCACCGCATTAATCAAAAAGATAGACAATGAGGGACAACACCAAAAAGCCATGTAAAAGTAGCATAGAAACAACACGATAATAAGATGATCAAAATGAAAGAAAATGACGGGTATTCATAGAAACCTACTACCAACCGAATGCAAGAGTGCGTACTAATCCTATTGGTATGAACAATCTACCACCTACCCTACTACCCTGATCCTCGACCTCCACACCTTCCTATCAAGGATTATGTCCTCGGTCAGCTGAAGCTGCGTCATGTCTTGCTTAATCACCTCTCCCTACTTCTTCTTCGGCCTACCTCTCCGTAGGCCCTCCAATGTCAACCTCTCACACCTCCTCACCGGGGCATCTGTGCTCCTCCTCCTCACATGTCCAAACCACCTAAGCCTAGCTTCCCGCATCTTGTCGTCAATGGGGGCCACACATACCTTGTCGCGAATAACCTCATTCCTGATCCTATCTAACCTGGTGTGCCCGCACATCCATCTCAACATATTCGTCTCTGCTACCTTCATATTCTGGATATGGGCAATCTTGACAGGCCAACACTCAGCCCCATATAACATAGTCGGTCTGACCATCACTCTGTAGAACTATCCTATAAACAGTGTTGATAATTTTTTGAATTTTGTTAGCTCCCCGATTTTAGCATAAATTGTATAGGAGCTAGCATTTACTGTTTGACAGGTTTCTTCTTTTTACCAGCTAGCTCCCTGTCTTGGAGCTAGTCTTTTGTTCTCTCTGTAATTCTGCATCTTCTTGATGCCTTACTAATGCAATTTACTTCATCCAAAAAAAAAAAAATAAAAAATTCCAACCTTCAAGTTCTCTGGTGTTGGCCAACTTTTAATCCGGTAGCAGTGAGCCTAAATAGATCTGGCAATAGGTCTTTAGGGGAGTATGATTTATCCAGTTGTCTTCCCAAAAGGCAGTCCTTCTTCCATCTCCCTCTTCAAAACCAATGTGGCACATGAATTTCTGCTGAAGAGCTTCTAATGTTTTTTCATAAACCTCACTCCGCGAGAGGAAGTCACTGGTGTTGATGTCCAGCATCCCTGTGAACCAAACTTTTCGCTGATAACCTGCTTCCATAGTGATTGCTCTTGAGCAGCAAATCTCCATAGCCATTTCGTCATTTAACTGCAGTTGTGATGTCTCAAATTTCTAATAACAAGGCCTTCTTCCTTCTCACTTTGGGTTAATATACTTCATTTAACCAAAGGATAAGATCTTATTTCTTGGTTACCCTGCCATAAAAAGTCTCCTCTTAGTTTATCCAACCTTTTTTCCACTTTAACAGGTAAAAGAAACAAAGACATCACATATGTAGGGAGTGAGTAATTAGTACTAATCTACCCCCCCGTTAGATAAGTACCAACTCTCCCATCTTGCCCACCTTTGTTCACATCTTTCTTTTGTTCTATAACCCCTTGCTAAATCGCCGAGGACTTATTCTTTGCACACAAAGATAAACCCAAATAAGTAGTAGGAAGACATCCTATCTCACAGCCCATCACACCACCCAGTATTTTGATGTTTGGAACTCTATTCACTGGGAAAATAAGACTTTTCCTCCAATTGACATGAAGACCAGATACTGATTCAAACACAGTCAGTATCACTCTTTGATGTTGAAGTTGTTCCAGTGTGGCATCACACATCACAAGCGTGTCATTTGCATACATAAGATGAGAGATTTCCAGTCTGCTGTGTCCACTGTTGTCCATCCTGAAACCCCTAATGCATTCATTCCTGAAACCCCTAATGCATTCATTCTGTTTAGCGATCTTTATCATGTGTGTCTATTGGAAACAACCTCTCTACCCTCCCAGTGTAGGGATAGGGGTAAAAGGGGTAAGGTCTGCGTACACACTACCCTCCCCAAACCCCACTTGTGGGACTTCACTAGGTCTGTTGCTGTTGTTGTTCTTTAACATGTGACTGAAACATTCCATGGCCATGATAAAAAGAAAAGGAGACAGAGGATCACCTTACCTCCCAGTGTAGGGATAGGGGTAAGGTCTGCGTACACACTACCCTCCCCAGACCCCACTTGTGGGACTTCACTAGGTCTGTCGTTGTTGTTAATCTTTAACATGTGACTGAAACATTCCATGGCCATGATAAAAAGGAAAGCAGACAGAGGATCACCTTGTCTCAACCTCTTTGAGAAGGGAAAATACCTACTGGAGTTCCATTTACCAAGAGAGATTATCTGATAGTGTTGATGCAGTAAAAGAGCCAGCTCCTCCATTTCCTTCTGAACCCCATTTCTTTTAGAACATTGAGGAGAAAATTCCAATTCACATAGTCGTATGCTTTCTCAGTGTCCAATTTGCAAAGAATACCAGGTTTATTTTCCTTCGTTCTTCTGTCTACACTTCTATTAGCAATAATAACTGCATCAATAATCTGCCTGTTTTTCCAAAAGCCATCCATGGGTTATCTACCAGCTTATGAACCACCAGCTTGAGTCTTTCTGTCAGTACTCTGGCAAGTATCTTGTAACAGCCTCCAATGAGGCTAATAGGGCTGAAATCTCTTAGCTGCACTGCCCCTGGCTTCTTTGGGATTAAAGCAATGTAGGTAAAGTTGAGACTTTTTTCAAATCTCTCCTGTCTGTAAAACAAATTCACAGCATTCACGACATCTTCCTTGGTTATCATCCACATTATTATGACACTCATCTTGTGGATATGTTGGTTTTTAGAGGCCCAAAATTCATTCACAATTAATATTGCTACTCACATACTTTCTTCTTGGTAAGTATCCTCCTGTCACATAACCCGGTAGCACTCTTCCACTTTAGCCATCGCTTGATAATTTTGTCTGTTACATCTTTGTCTATCGTGCTATTCTATTGTAAGATTTGAGTCTATTTATTCGAATCATTTGCGTTTTAGGCACTTCAAAATCGTCTAACCTCACCTTAGTTTCATTCTTACTAATGTGGCTAAACTTATAGTGAAAATATTTTTCTTACTTATTTTAAACTCTTGCTTTCTAGAGTGTTTCTCCTAGTTCAAGTGGTTGGTTGATAGTCTATTTGTACGTGTTTAATTTTTGCCTCGCAGAGATGATCCAGAACTAGACAGTATGCTGAAGGAAAGAGTTCGATGGGGTGACCCAATGGCACATTTGGTTAAGGTGATTTTTTATTCTGACCACTTTCTTTTTGCAGGCATCTACTCTATCTGTGCTGGGGTGGATGATTGCCAGTTACTGGATTTTGTGTGTTTTTCATGATGTGAGTGGTTCCCTTTAGCTCCTTCTGTCTCTCTAAATATGGTTACATTCTTCGATGTTGCAGAAAAAGCAATTAGAACCAAATCTGCCGGACTTTGGGGCTAATGACAAAATGAAGGACTCAGGTTTTATAATCCCTCAGGAAATACCTTCTCACAGTTGGATAAAAAGAGGATTGGATGCGGCACCCAATCGTTATGGTATAAGACCAGGGCGACACTGGGATGGGGTTGACCGAAGTACAGGTATAGGATCTCTCTCGTCTTCTGTAATAAGATGGTCTTAACTGGTCCTTATTAAAGAAGATGGTCTTAACTGTTGTCAGTTCTATTTTATTTTTTGAATTTTTTCGCTTGATAGATAAAGAGCTGATTTAAGCTACTTATCTTCTATCCTCTTTGGCGAATATTGGTGACTTCAATGTTGATTCTCTTCTAACAGGATATGAGAAGCAGTTGTTCAAGAGGACCAATGAGAAACAAGCAACCGAAAGGGAAGCATATCTATGGTCTGTGTCCGACATGTGACTTGTTCCAGTATGTTTATGTACAGACAGACAACATGAGCAGTGGGAATTTCCGACTTCCTTGCTGAGTATTTTGATTCCCACAAATTGCCTCCATGACGAGTTGTTTCGATCTGCGAAAATTTCTTAGCTTCAACATGGTGCCATCAGTTTTGAATAGTAGGAATCTAGTCGTTGACTAATTTGATCGCATTTTGCAGTAACATTTTGTTTTCCAAACATACGCCATTGAGGAATCTTCCTTCCCATACTGTGCATTCTGAGTTGCATCATTTTCGTTTTGTCTCTCAACGATTGTCACGGCTGACAATCATGAAGTAAAAAACGTAAAAGGTATGCTTGTAATTTTCTGGATGTTGTACAAGATTGTAATGAAGGCAAAACAGAAGACAATATAAGGATGTAATGCTGGGTTTGTTGTAGAAGGAATTGGAAAGGAAATTACAAGTGGGGAAACTTTTGCAATCTATTTATGAAAATTGAATGAGATCCCTGGTACAAGCTTTTGGTCTCATATTATCTTTCAAGATACCGTTCTAGTATTATTGATTTATTGATAAAAACATTTATTATGAAGAATATTTCGCGAGTTAACAAGATGCAAATCTTTCTGTAGAAGAAAGATTAAAGCCTTCTCGTTTAAGATACAAGGTGTAAACGCCCAAATTGTATGCGTAGCAAAAGTTTAATCATGGAAAACAAAAAATAGTTTTACTTGGCTTGCATTTGGATCAAACAGGATTTTGAGTTGCAGTTCAGGTGCAGGATTCAAATTGCAAAGAGAACCCTTCCAAATCGTACCAAACAAAACAGGATTAGTTTTTTTCCCATTGGTAGATGCACGCAATTGTTTATTCTGTGTGCAATACTAATAAGTGCATCTCTGGGTACACGCTATTTATTGCTTTTTTGGATTTTTTCCCACTCAATCGAAGCAACAATATCCACATGTACTTGGCAACAGAGAAATGTTGCAAACTATTCAAAGGAATATGGGCAGCAAGACTTTTATTCTTTCTGTTTGTGCAAACTAGAGAATTAATGTAAGCCGAGGCTATATTACCACGGATGAGTGTGGTGAAATGAATGAAATCTCTCCACTAACCAAAGGTCTAGAGTTCGAGACCTTGGAATATAGAAACTTCTAATAAAGAGCACTTTTCCCTTAAATGGATCCTATGTGGTGTGAATCTAAGATTAATTGGGATAGTGAGTTTCGGATACGAAATGATTATTAAAAAACAAAAGTAAGCAGAGGCTATATTTGCAAAGCTTTTGAAAAAGAGACATAATATAAAAGTGGACTCAAAATGAGGCTATTTGTGCAATTCAACCAATTGGCAGGCGAAGCTTCTGGTAGCTTTCCGGGAAGAAGGGGTGCTTTTGAGTTTCAGTTGGCGTGAAACAGCTGTAAGAAGCCTATTGGTTATCTATCGTCACTTTTTTTCTTTCTGTTTAAGTCAATTTTTTTTCTGGGCTAATTAAGTTTTCTCCGCACATATAAATACGGATCTCGTAGCGCGCAATTGTTAATTTATTATTCTGAATTCACAATGTCATCTCCGGCCGAGTAAGTCACACCCCCCTCCCCCCTCTTTCTCTTCTTACGTTTTCCCACATACAAACTGAATTAGTTTTTATTATGTATATTGTGATGCTGAATTACCATTACTTTGTTTATCAAACACTTCAAATTTCAGCTGAAGTAAAATTATAGTCCTTGGAAATTGAACACTCTGCTTAAAAGTAGTTAATTGTAGGTGGTATAAAAATTTCTATTAAAAAGTGTAATCCTCACCACAGAGTAGCTTTTGCGATTTGCGAAGGTTTAATCATAATAAGTGCCAAGGTTTAATCATAATCAGTGCGAAGGTTTAATAATAATGAATGACACTTTTTGCGTGAAGAATGTGGTAGCAGTCTGCTGTAAATAAGGAAAAATTTGTCAATCTTAGCATGCTCGCTATATACATTGTTCTGAAAATATTGCATATTTGCCGTGTTTTTCATAATTTTCGCTCTTCCCAGTCTTCGTTTAAGTTTAATTAATCTTCATCCTTGACTTCTTTTCAAGAAATTGGTCTAGTAGAGCTACTGATAGGCTTAAGTATAGTATATATAAAAGGAAGAAATAGTTTGGAATTGATACACTTATATTTGGAAAACACTTGATTGGATCAAAGCACTTATTTGGAAACATTTGATGGCGGAGCCACATAGCTCCAAGGTGTGTCAATTGACATCCCTTCGTCGGAAAATTACACTGGTTAGATAGGTAAAAATTATTTTTTATGTATATATACTATGTGTTGAATCCCTTTAACTTCTTCATATATTTACTTCTTTGATACCCCTTAAAAACCCTTAGCTCAGCTACTGACTGCTGATGCAAACTTTGGAATCATTCTCGGTTCTCATTTTATCTCATTTTGGCCAATTCTATCCTATATCGTGGTCCTTTATTTGATGCTTCTCTTTATACTTTTTTTCTCTCTGACGTTATGTGTTCTACAACAAGTTATTGTTTTCTCATTCCAGATTTTACAAGTCACTTCCACCTATAAGCAAGGCTTATGGGACTGCTTGTCTCTTGCTTACAACTGCATGTCAATTGGGATTATGCCATCCTGTTCATATAGCACTATTATATGAGCCCTTGATCTCTCATTTTCAGGCAAGCATCCTTGTATCAGTTTAATCTGATTTCATATTACTCTGTAGTTAGCATTTTTCACAACACTAATAAGACCATATAGTGTATCTTACAAACTACTGACATGTCTAGATGTGAACCGTGCTCTCCCACCCGAAAAGCGAAGAAGAAAAACGAAAGAGAAAGAGCAGGGTTTTTTTGGGGGGGGGGGGGGGGGGGGGGGGGGGGGGGTGTTGGGAGGATGCAATCCATCTGCTGTGGTTGGACAATTCTTTTGTTTTACAATAAGACCCAGAGATTATCCCTACCTTTGGTAGCTTATGAGTTTACGCCAATCCCTGGTCAGCTGCAATTTTCCTTCACTTTGGCCTGCGAGAATACCACTGATTAGATGGGCATGGATTTGAACCGTATGTTGATAAAATCAGTACCTTTTACCTAAAGGAGTGTCCTAGTGGTTAATAAAGTGAGATGAAAACCATAGGAGATTTGAGCTCAAATTCCCGCTGACACAAAA
Organism: Nicotiana otophora; assembly: GCA_000715115.1. Classification (NCBI taxonomy): domain Eukaryota; kingdom Viridiplantae; phylum Streptophyta; class Magnoliopsida; order Solanales; family Solanaceae; genus Nicotiana; species Nicotiana otophora. The sequence goes on from AWOL01S0013803.1 coordinate 15,821, forward strand.
AACACTCTAAGCCTTGGTAGGTAGGTTACCCAATGCCTATACTAGTTGGAGATAGCAGGTACTCGGTCGAATGGTGAAGGTGCGTGCTAGTTTCCGCAGACATCCAATAGCTTATGGGAATAATAGGTGTATGTACTATTTGTCCACCCAATAGCTTGAGGGACTAATCAAGAAATACATTCTCCATTATTTCTCTCGCGTATTTCTTCATTTCTCAAGTTCTTTTATGTTATTTTCAAAAAGTTAAGTTATTAACTACTTCTCTGGGTTATGCCTAAGACTATTGAATTTTATGTAATTTCGAATAACCATTACTCAGACATGGCATAACAAAGTAAAGTGAGGGGGATTTTTATTTATTAAAGAGGAAATGAGGCTTGAATTGTTGAGTTGCATGCAGTTGAAAACGACTATTCAATTATGTAATTTCGACTAACCTTTGCTCTGACATGGCACAACAAAATGTTGCATGCAGTTGAATCTGTGCATTTATAACCACTTCTCTTCCCTGTGGCAACCTACTTTATTGAGTAGTTCTGTATCTGCCTTTTGTGTCTTCTTTCGTATAAGTTGGATAGATCCAGAACCGTAGGTAGCAGGAGCTTTCATTTCATTTTGAAGTGAGAATACGAAATAGGCTGTGCGTCAAACTGCAATAATTATTTGAAGCGAACGGTGTTAAATATTCATCATTTATCCGTCAAATGAAGAAAAAGATAAAATAGTCTTCTGGAATTCCGAGTATTTCGTCAATGAATTCAAGTTACATCTATAGAAACTATTTGGGGTTAAACTTTTACTTTTCTTTTAATAACAGATGCTGATATAAATTAGTTTCATTGGTTTAAAATGCACCTAAAGATTGTGTCTATGACCAAAGTATGCATTTAGCATTCTGTTTGACCTATGTTTGATGATAATGGAGACAACTGGGAGAAATTATTTTTAAAGACCAAACAAAAAGGGAAAAGGTTGATTTTGTACAATATCAGGAATAACTCAAAATGGTTTTTATGATTACAAACAATGTCTCAGAAAATACCCATTTTTTTGTACTTCATGTTGATCAATGCAGCTATTATAAGTCTTGAGATATTGCAATGTTATTGTCACTTTAATAGAGGTGACATTGTTTATCATGTCGTATTAGATATGTGTTAATTTGCTCTTAGAGGTACTTCTGAATATTTATTAGATTTTAATTTATCAAAGAAGATTTTATGTATGAGATTGGATGTTGCATTTGTTTCAGGTCTGGCGATTGATTACAAATTTCCTCTTTCTGGGAAACTTTTCTATTAATTTTGGAATTCGCCTCTTAATGATGTAAGTACTTAAGAGTAGTATAGTAGTATGCTTCGAAATCTAATATGTTTTCAGTCATTTTCCACAGTAGCTATTAAAAGCATGGTAGGGAGTTCTTGGAGGGAGGGAGCCGAGGGTCTATCGGAAACAACCTCTCTACCCCAGGGTAGGGGTAAGGTCTGCGTACACCTACCCTCCCCAGACCCCACTAGTGGGATTATACTGGGTTGTTGTTGTTGTTGTTGTTGTTGTTGTTAGCTATTAAAAGCATGGAAGTAGCTGTGGTTTTTTATTTAATGACTTATTATGACTGTTGCTTCATGATGTTATAGAGCGAGATATGGGGTGCAACTGGAAAATGGACCATTTCAAAGACGTACTGCAGATTTTCTATGGATGATGATATTTGGAGCTTTCACATTATTGGTATGTCTGATGTTGACAATCATTTGAAGATTGAATATCTAGGACTTTAGCTCCTGTAGTATTTGCCTTTAGTTGTCACCCTATACTTCTGTCCTTTGTTCAACTTTCACTGAAGATTTTGCTTGATGTCTTTGATCTGCACCTACAACCAATCTTTCATCTTTAATACATTCTTTTCCCTCTCGTGCTTAGGTCTTATCCGCAATCCCCTTCTTCAGTTCTCCGTTCTTGGGCATATCGCTGGTTTTCATGCTTCTATATGTCTGGAGTAGAGAATTTCCAGATGCCAATATCAACATTTATGGTCTTGTAACCCTGAAGGTATGGTTCTGCATTTTTTAGTTAGGTAGTATTCAAGCCCCACTTATCAGGTTTTTTTGGGTTCTTATCTTAATTGTCCATTGGTAATTTCCCTATTTCCAACTTTCAGGCATTCTATTTGCCATGGGCCATGCTCTGTTTAGATGTTATTTTTGGTTCATCAATCATGCCAGACCTGTTGGGGATCATTGCTGGACATCTGTATTACTTCTTAACCGTATTGCATCCACTTGCCACTGGGAAGAACTTTTTGAAGACGCCGATGTGGGTGTATCCTTTTGATTGCAGTTGATTCTTTTTATATGATACTGTGCTGCTGCTGTTCTGTTATGCCCCTTACTATTCTATATTTATTTGATTTCTACCAAGAGAATCATAGTAAAGAGGGGGAGGGGGGG
>AWOL01S0013803.1:30802-49399 GCA_000715115.1 Nicotiana otophora
ACAAGCGCCATGGAAGTAATAGAAGGATTGGAGTCCCCCGCAACAAAACCGCAGGTGTACATTTGATTTACCCCATTTAACAAAAATAAGCGAAGGATAAAATTTGGCATAAGATGGAAAAAATTAATCGTTGCATAACTTATAGTGTTTAAGTAACCTTATTAAACTCCGTCCTATTAATTAAAACCTATATATGTTATGCAAATTTTTGTATTATTTTTTGTGATAGAATATAAACTATCGTAATAGTTGGATTCAACTAAAGATAAAAAAATCCTTTAATTAATTAAACATAAACCATTTAAGAATCATACTTCTAGTATAAACCAAACCACACGTAAGTGATTGAATTAGTTGGAACCAAGGAAGGTAACATCATCTTTAATAATTGAGATGGATTGATTAGGCCCTTATCTTTTTCCTGCCAATGAGAGACCTCCACTTTGTGTTTACGAAAATGAAATCTTTTTAATTATGAGAAACTATGGAGTCTTTGGGCCAGTGATGTTTTTTCAACACGATTACATAATTTCTCTGTGTTGCATTCACTACAAGAAAAATAAATTTGCTTCTGTTTCTCAAAAAATATATATTTTTTTCTTTAAAAACTAAAGGTTTTTTTGGGAACACAACAATTATTTTCAACAGCATTTTTAATTTTTAGAAAAATTTTCGAAATATTTAAAGATATTTCCAAAGAACTGCCCACACTCACCTTTTAAGTTAGAATTAATCTTTTCTACTTAATTCTAAATTAGTTTCTTGATCAGCGCACTAATTGAAGATTGTTAGCTTTGGATGCTTATTACACCCGAGAAAATAATCGTCATCCCACGAGGTACACGTGTGCGTTAGAGTTGTTAAAGATACTGTTAAGTCTACAACTCTGACAGGAACAGAATTACTTCCCAATATTTTAATAACCATGTGACTATTTTTATTCTTCATCCCGCTAATAAAATTCATTAAAGAAAGAAAGCTCTGTAAAACAAGTTTTACATTTTCCTATCTCGAAAACAGAACATTTGATTAAGCATAAAAAATTTCATCCATCTCATTCTTTTTTGTTTCCCTCAATTTACCATGCCTTTCTTTTCCTTTTACTCCCTTCGTCTCTATTTATTAGTCATGGTTCGAATCACGAGGGTCAATTTTTTTTTAACTTTGACTATAAATTAGATATAAATTTTTTATAATAAAAACTACATAAAAAAATACTATAAGTCATAATAATTTATATTTTTTTAAAAAACAAAGACTCTCTCTTCTCTCTCAGCGCATGATAGCGTGCTCCTGCTAACGTACGCTGACCAGCAATGGGGAGGAATAGGCCGAAGAGAAATGCAACTACGATTCAGCTGGTGGATTATACGAGGACTAGCAACAACACTCAAATCATTGAAACGCAGAGTGCTGAGATCGCAGATGCGAAGGAAGCTTCAATGGAACAGTATCCACCATTATCAGCCACGAAGGAAGGTATGAAAACACCTCCTGCTATGACTCATTTACCGATGATTGATAGTGCGAAGATAGCTATTGGTAATCAGTTGGAGGACATTAACCCTAGCTCAAGGAAAACTGACATGCATGTGAGCAATTCAGTAGCAACTACTCGTAATTTGACGAAAATTGGGGACATGAAAGATGATGATAAAACCAAAGACAAATTGCCAGCTGAGAATACAGAGCAAGACCAAAAGAAGTGGACAAATTTGTTTGTGGGGAACATAGTGGCAGCGAAAGGAATGGATCTAAGTTTCATTGCACCGACTATAAAAAATGGCGAAGTAATTGTTGAATTATGCAAGGAAGAAGTGGAAGAGGAGACACAGAAATGGAAGCAAGCCCTGATCCTCTATGTCGTTGGAGGAGCCCCAACCATAGGAGCTATGGAACGTTTTATTTCTTCAGCATGGAATTTTGCGACAAAGCCAAAAGTATATTTCTATTATTTTGTGATAAGATTTAACTCTATGCGACAGAGATGAAGTTTTGTACTTTGAACCTCATATGCTAAATAATAAGCCGATTATCATGAAAGTATGGTCAACTGACTTTGATTTCAATAAGGAGGTATTGTAGACCATCCCTGTGTGGGTCAAGTTTCCTAACCTACCACTCAATTGTTGGGGAGCAAAGTCATTAAGTAGGATAAGCAGTGGACTAGGGATTCCCTTATATGTAGATGTTTGTACCACTTAGTTGGATCGAATTTCCTATGCTAGAGTACTAATTGCGATGAATATTACTAAAGAACTTTCCAGAGCCATTAAGGTGACTGATCCGAATGGGAGAGAATTCATGCAAGAGGTAGCTTATGACTGGATCCCTGAGTTTTGTCATACCTGCCTGCAAGTTGGACACAAGTGCAACAAATGAGAGCAGCCAACACCTAAACCTAAGCCTAAGAAACATAAGCAGAAACAAGAATGGCAGCCCAAAGCTAATCCAAATGATAATATGAAGGAACCACATACAACACCTAATAATAGTATTGAGGTAGCAATGTTTGCTGGTGCAAATACAAACAACAACCTTGTTAGCTCACCTACAAGGCTAGCTAGAGGGGAGGAGGAACATACATGGAAAAAAGCTACAGGGAAATCAGTAGCTTGGAACAGGGAGAAACCAGGAAATGATGCAGTCAACACGATCAATGGGTTCGACATATTGGAAGAACCTGAATTACAACTAACATTCTCTAGGCAAATGGGTGAGGGTACAAGTAGGCAGAGTAGTCAAGAAGGAGAGGAAGGATATCCATAATCCCTATTTATTCATGTATGAAGCTTGTTACATGGAATATTAGGGGATTGAATAAGACCCCTAGACAGAAAGAGGTTAAGAGGTTTATAAGAAGCAACAACATAACTATGATAGCATTACTTGAACAAAAAATAAAGGAGCAGAAGGCTGTACAAATAATAAGGAAAATCACTACAGGGTGGGATTGGCTAGCCAACTATGAACATAGTAGTAGAGGAAGGATTTGATTACTATAGGATACTACTGAGATAGAATGCTTGGAATTAGGAAAGTCCTCTCAATTCATTCATGCTGCAGTTCACATCAAAAGTATGAATATGAGATTCACATTTACTGCACTCTATGGCCTACATACACTGGAAGATAGAAGATGATTATGGGGTGATTTAACTGGTTTGAACAATGTGCAACATGGCATTGGGGCTAATCATGGGAGACTACAATGCTATCAGATCAGTGGAGGATATGTCAATTGGGAACCCTGTGCAAGAGTTGGAGATTAGAGATTTTAATAATTTCATTGATGATACTACTTTGGTAGAAATGATAACTAATGGAAGGTATTTCACCTAGATAAATGGTCACACATATAGCAAGATATATAGAGCTTTGGTGAATGCTGAATGGATGTTGCAAATCCATCCTGAAAGTAAGGGTAATGGATCCAGGATGTTCTGATCACTCTCCTCTGAGTATTACATTTGAAGATAATTAAGATATAAAGTTCCCAAACCATTCAAGTTCCCAAACCATCTAGCAGAACAGATAGACTTTCTATCCATAGTTAGTGGAGCATGGCAAGAGAGTAATGAAGGAAGTTTTATGAAAGATGTGTGGAAGAGACTGAAAAAATGAAACAAGCTATGAAAGATCTTAATAATGCAAAGTATAGTGCAGTAGGAGAAAAGATTAATCAATGTAGGAAGCAACTTTGTGAATTACAGAAGCAAATGAGGGAACCTGGACAAGTTGAGGATATGGTTCTAGAAGAAAATAGCACAAAGGTACAACTGGAGAAATGGCTTGGGGTGGAAGAAAGTATCATGAAACAAAAGTCTAGAGTACAATGGTTGAAGCTAGGAGATGCTAACATAACTTATTTCTTTGCAAGTACGAAAAACATATACTCTCAGAACAAAATCAAGAGCTTAATAATGAGAAATGAGGAAGTGGTGCAGACAAAACAAGAGATTGAAGAGGAAGTGCTTGGTTTCTATAAGCAACTATTGGGATCAACAACTGAAAGTTTCCCTGCTATTAATCCAGTAGTTATGAGGGATGGCCCTTTGGTGAATAGGCAACAACAACTACAGCTGGTGAAAGGAGTTTCTAAAGAAGAAATATACCAGGCACTGCTTGGTATCAGTGATAACAAAGCATCTGGCTGTGATGGATTCAATGCACTATTTTTCAAAAAGGCATGGCTTGTGGTTGGGAACAGGATAACAGATGCAGTGATGGAATTCTTCTCAAGTGATAACCTATATCAGCCTATCAACTGCACAACTGTTATCCTAGTACCAAAGGTAACTAATCCATCCAGAATCACTGAGTTCAGACCAATATCTTGCTGCACACTCATATACAAAATCATCTCGAATTTGATAACAAATAGACTGCAGGGCATAATGGATGATCTAGTAGATAGAAACCAATCTGCATTTGTGCATGACAGATTGATAAATGACAACATAACATTGAGTCATGAACTTGTTAATAGATATGGTAGAAAAGGCTTATCCCCAAGATACATGTTGAAAGTAGATATAAAGAAGGCTTACGACTCTATTGAATGGGATTATATGGAACAAGTCCTAAAGAGTCTACAAATACCAGGAAAATTTATCCAATGGATTATGAGATGTGTGAGAAGTGTCTCCTATTCCATTTGACAACATTCCACCCCATTTTCTTCTAAAAAGGGACTGAGACAAAGTGATCATTTGTCTCCTTATCTATTTGTATTGGCCATGAAATACTTAACTAGACTGATGAAGACACTAAAGAGGAATCCAAATTTCAACTATCCCCCTAAGTGTATTAAAATGAATATAGTACAACTTAATTTTGCTGATGATCTTTTGCTATTCTGTAGAGATGATACTATATTTGTACATCTATTATTAGGGGTGGGCATTCGGTACTTCATTTCGGTATTTGAAAGTTTCGGTTCAGTATTTCGATATTCAGTTTATTAATTGTGTATACTAAATACCATACCAATGTAGTTCGATACAGTTCGGTATTTCTTACTTTGGTTCGGTACGGTTTCAGTTTGATACATTAACTGAATAGATGATATATATGCAGTGTACAATGGACTGGACGTTTGGACATGGTGTGCTAAGCTAGTTGCTGCCTGCTAGACAATACTCGTGGCTATTGTGTTTGGTTGAATATTTATGTTTGATATGATATTTGGAAGAAATAGAGTAACAGCAAAAGTGCAAAACCAACATTCCAAGCATCTGCCATCTATGATCTAACAAGCATCAGCAAAAATCAGCCAACTAACGAAATAGAGTAACAACAAAACGAGAAAAAAACTCCATATTTTTTGGAGGAGTCTGGGATGAAATACAACAGGAAATACTACAAATACTAGGCTTCTCTAAAGGGACTCTACCAGTGAGATACCTGGGGGTGCCTTTGAGTACTAAAAGACTATCGTTGGTGCAATATTAACCCCTTATTGAGAAAATGCTAGGGAGAATACAATCTTGGACTACTAGATTTCTATCCTATGCAGGAAGAATTCAATTTATTAAGAGTGTGTTGTTCTTCATACAAGTATTTTGGTCTCAGGTATTTCTACTGCCCAAGAAACCGATTCAATTAATTGAAAACATATGTAGAAGGTTCATGTGGACAGGAGGTTACCAAGAAAGCACTCCTGGCCTGGGACAGATTGTGTTGGCCAAGAGCAGCAGATAGGTTAAACCTATTAGATATAGGCATATGGAATAGAGCAGCTATCTGCAAGCTGTTATGGAACCTATGCAAGATTAAAAACAAAATGTGGGTTCAATGGGTCTATATATACTATAAGAAGTACAATTCAATGTGGGATGCTGAGCCAAAGCAAGCATCGTGGATGATCTAGAAGATATTAAAAGCAAAGAAATACTTTGAGGAAGCTGGCTACTCAGAAGAAGGGGTATTGAGAATGAAAAAATTTCCAATCAAGGCTATGGACTTGAAACTTAGAGGAGAGTTTAGTAAGGTTCCATGTAGAAGGATGATATGCAACAATGCTAGGCTACCTAAGTGGATATTTGCTATATTCCTGGCTGCACGCAGAAAACTATTAACAAGAGATAGATTACAGAGATGAGGCTATTGGAAGATACAACCTGCTCACTATGTAACACAGAGGAAGAAACTATCGATCACCTATTGTCACACATCCTTTTTTCCCGAGGGGATATGAGTGGTTTTTCAATTTAAATGACATTATTCGAAATGAGATTATTTATTCAATTTCAAAGTCGCCACTTGGAATAATTTATGGTGTCCCAATTCACCGATTTATTTTAAATCCCAAATCGAGAAAATTGACTCTGTTTAAAGTCTGCGAAACTAGAGGACCGGGTAAGGAATTCTGTTAACCTGGGAGAAGGTGTTAGGCATTTCCGAGTTTTGTGATTTTAGCACGGTCTCTTTTAATTATACCTGGCTTAATTAAACTATTTTAATTACGTATTTTAGAACCTATGTGTATTTTACCTTTTACCGCTTTTAGATTGCTTGATTATTTATAATTATGGAACTATCTTGAAACGAGTCATGCGTACGTGTACTCATTTTGTTTGGCATGTCAAGAATCATGTCACGCGTATGTGTACACAATTAATAACACTTTATTAATTATTAAGATTGTTTTTGGCCAAAGTCGCGCGAACGCATACCTTGATTTAATTTTATAATCATAATTATTTTATGCGAACGTATACATAATCATGATAGTAGATTAGAAACGCGTCTAAAGCAAACTACGATGTTCAAGTTATTTATTCTATACTAATTTGAGCTAATTGTAAAGGACCAAAGTTATGGAAACTAGAATTAGTTCAATAGTTATCTGTGGCCACCCTTGATTTTTCATATTCATTTAACTATAACTCACTTAAGTTAATGAAGTAGGAAAATTAAAGTAATACTAGTAATTACATACAGTAAACTAAAGGAAACAAATACTTACGAACTATACTAAATCCAATCTTATTACATTGTCAGTTTTTCTTAGCACAAAAAAACAAAGACCAGTTCAATGACTTTATCTTGGAGCATGTCAGTCCGAATTAACTCGACCCAAGCGTTCATTTGCAAATACACAACTTCAGTGGCCCTAAATGAATATTACAGTAATAATTTTTTTGCAAAATTACCTCGCTAAATTACTAAGCTCACTTAAACGAACTACTGGAGATAACACAAATGCTTGCCAAAACAGTTCATAGCTCAAGGCATTAGAATCACATTTTTTCGTTACTACGTGAAGTCATTTGTGTTCTTGTTTTTGCCCAGATTTCACATTGACAGCATGTAAAAATATGTTTAAATCACAATCATTAAATCTCAAGTAACAAATCATGTGTTCAACGATGGATGACAGAACTATAAATTGAATTCAACACCAATCCATGTAATAAAACAGATATAACAGGTGAAATCAAAATCAGTAAGTTTAATGGCACAATCAGATCAAAATTCGCGTAAAATTTGAGTATATGGATTGAGAATAAATACCTAGATGTGCGAGAATAACAGAAGATGCCAAATGAAGGCTTTAATGATGTGAAAACTTTCTGATTTCATTAACAAAATGCTCCAAACGAATTTTGTGCGCAAAAAACACAACAAGATTTGGATCAAGCTAATGAACCGCGTCGGCGACCTCGAAACCGATCGAACCCAACTAACTTAACCTTGGACAAACATTATGGTGTTTCAGTGATTTTGGAGTGAACTTTATGGATGCTTTGAGCTGCTTTTCGACAGTGTTTCATTGGATTTTTGATGCTGGCTTTGGGACAGACTCGAGGTTGTTTGGTGGCCGTTCGGCAACAACGAGTTTTTGACGGCGGTTGCTGGGCAATGGCAGAGGCGGAATAAGGTTGGGCGCCTTCTGGTTGAGAGATTCGGTGGGGTGGAATTAGGCTCGATCGAGAGAGATGAGAGGGTGGCTGTTGTCTCTCAGTTGAGAGAAGAGAAACGATGGAGAGTTCTCCATTTTGGGGAAGGTGCGGCCGGTCTTCGGTTGGAGGTGGTGAGTCTCTCTTGGAGAATGGGAATTGGAACTTTGGGAAAGGGCGGCTGCTATGTTATTTGGGGATTAGGTCTCTCCCTTTGTGTGTTGTGTGTGTGTGGAAGATATATAGGTGTAGGTATAGGGATTAATTGGTGGCCATGAAAAAAAGAGTGTGTATGGGCATGTGAGTTTTGAGGGAGAGCATGTGAGTTTGTTACAAAAGATAAGGATGAATCTTGCCACATGGAAATGACTCATTGGCTCTTGCTTTAATTAATATTTATTTTTCTTTTAAGAGTGTAAATTAAAAATACTAGCTAAATATTTTAAAATCAAGAACATATTATTTTTTTGTGATTTTTAATTTTCTTAAATAAAACCTACTAAAACTAAAATAAAAGTTAAAATATGTAGATTAAACTTAAAATTATTTACATACTAAAAAGTATTGAAAAATTCCAAGTATGATAAAAAATTAGGTACTCACAGCTGCCCCTCTTTGCTTGAGAACATGAAGAGTTTTGAGGCAAAGACAAAGTGAGCCGTGCGACTAATTTTGGACCAAATCTTTATTCAAAAGGGAAAATAAGCGAATGAAAGGGTGCATCAGAGTCCTGGTTTTGGACAACCTACATATCCCGGGTCATAAGAGAATCAGGTTGCGTGTAGTTGAAGGAGAGTGATAGAATGATGAGTTGAGGAGTCGAGTGAGGTTCCGTCGAAGCTCCGGTCCGCGGTCCTGTTATTACATCAATAATCAAAATCAAAAGAAACTAAACAAGCGTATCAAGTATGAGTTACAAGATTCCTATCTATAAGTCTTCTGAAGCTTGATCTTGGGTCTTGAATTGTTCTTTACGCTGACTTTGATATGAACCTTGGTGCTTGCTAGTTGCAGGTGTTAGTTCATTATTCTAAAGCTTCTTCTCATCAAAACGGGGAATGTAGTGCTCGTGACTTCAGCCCTGTCTTGAGCATTTCACATCTTTCATCTGTTTCTGCCTTTTGGATTCACTTCTTTTTGTTTCTTTTTTTTTCTTTATTCTGGATTGAGACTCCTTCTTTTGATCATCTCGAACCATGTGCCTCGAGGTAAAGCCTGCTCAGACACCAAAATAAAACAAACGACCGAAATTTTCTGCCCCAGTTTTTACTAGGAAAACTTTGTGAGTTATTTGTAACAACATTCTAAATTACTTCTTTATTAAAAGTAATAAAAGGTTGGGAATGGTGTACCCTAAAAGATCAAGATGAGTTTTTTTTGGTGGTCTTCCTTTATTGTCAAAAAGATATCTCAACTAAGGATTGGTGTACCTTATGTTGGAAAAATATGGCCAGGGAATGATATACCCTATATTGGCAAAGATATCAGGGAATGGTGTACCCTGCATTTAAGATCAAATCAACTAGGGAATGGATACCCTATGTTGGAAAAGAAGACTAGGGAGTGGAGATACTATGTCTAAAATAAAAATTAACTAGGGAGTGAAGACCCTATGTTGGAAAAGGAGACTAAGGAGTGGAGATCCTATGTCTAAAATAAAATCAACTAGGGAGTGGAGACTCTATGTTGGAAAATGAGACTAGGAAATTTTGTACCCTATGCTAAAACGAACCAAGAAGGATTTTTGTTTTTGAGAAAATCATTCTTTTAATAAAATTGCCCCAACGCTTATTTTCTGAGGGCATGAACAAATGACCTTTTTTTAAAAAGAAAATCCAGACTTCTTCTCCTTTTGTTTTCTTCTTTTTTTTAATTATCCTAGGAGAAAATTCATCAGACTAGGTTTTTTATCTTAGGAGAAAGATTCATCAGACTAAGACGTCTATCCTAGGAGAAAGTTCACCAGACTAGTTTTTCTAATTTATTATCTTAGGAGAAAGATTCATCAGACTAAGATTTCTATCCTAGGAGAAAATTCATCATACTAGATTTTCTTATCTTAGGAGAAAGATTCATCAGACTATGATTTATTTATCTTCGGAGAAAGATTCATCAGACTAAGACGTTTATCCTAGGAGAAAATTCATCAGACTAGGGCTTCTTATCTTAGGAGAAAGATTCATCAGACTAAGATTTCTATCCTAGGAGAAAGATTCATCAGACTAGGTTTTCTTATCTTAGGAGAAAGATTCATCAGACTAAGACTTTGTATCCTAGGAGAAAATTTATTAGACTAGGTTGTTTTATCTTAGGAGAAAGATTCATCAGACTAGGACGTTTATCCTAGGAGAAAATTCATCAGACTAGGTTTTCTTATCTTAGGAGAAAGATTTATCAGACTAAGATTTCTATCCTAGGAGAAAATTCATCAGACTAGGTTTTCTATCTTAGGAGAAAGATTTATCAGACTAAGACATCTATCCTAGAAGAGAATTCATCAGACTAGGACTTCTTTGATTATCTTAGGAGAAAGATTCATCGGACTAAGATTTCTATCCTAGGAGAGAGGGTCTCAGACTAGGTTTCCTTATCTTAAGAGAATGATTCAACATACTAAGATTTTTATTGGAAGGAAAAATCCATCAGACTAGGATGCATTACCCTATGAGGAAAATGTGAAGAGAAATGACATGATTTTATGCATATTAGAAAGACAAATAAAGGCAAAGATTTGAGAAACTTTCCTTTTTCAGCTATTCTCTTCTCTTTTTTTTTTTCATTTTATTTTTTTCTTTTTTTTTTGAACCACTATCCTTGCATTGCTTTTTTCCTGTTTCAAACAAAGAAAATTTTATCAGTTTTGAAAGTGGTGGTTGGTTTGTGGCCTTGATGTCTTTGGCAGCTTGGCTTTGTGTCCATTCTTTTTTAGAAGGTTGACTGCATTGGTAGTTAGGCGCACTGCTGGAAGACACTGATGTTGCTTTCAAGGGACCTTTACTTTCTGTATCAATCCTGATTATTTCGGTCCCAATGCCATTGGTATTTTCTGGCTCAATCAGCCTTATCCTAACTGGAGATCTTTGCATGGGTGACCTTTTCTGATATCTTGAATGACTTCCTGCTTTTGAGCAATTTGTCTGTCAGAGAGAATCACAAGTTATCTTTGATTGCACCAAGTAGGCTGATAAGAGTTTTTTGGCGGTAGCCTTTGCATGAATCCTCAAGGCATGTTGACAGTAACAACTGAGTGTAGTGGCCAAATTTACTTTGTGCAACTGAAAAGCTGGTAGCAGATTTTGAAATCTTTTCTTGCTTGTTTTGACAAGGACTGACTCAGAGTGAATGGCACAATGATGCCAAGAAACAATATTAATAAGAAATGCCCCAGCAAGGAAAAAAAGAAGGAAGTATTTTTTTGCGGTAACTAGCCTTAATGATCATGACATGCATTTTGGACTTAACGGCCTAATCTATCAAACTAATCCAATTTTCCCTTTCACCATTCTTATGACTTTGGAAGTCGGGCTTGTTTGTGCCAATTCTTTGCATCAGCTCACAACTCATCTTCGACTAGTGATGCCCTAAGGAATTTTCACCAACAAGCCTCTCTCATTTATTTATCTATACTTACTGTCGTCTTACAGTGCCCGTAAGGGTTTTCACTAGTAAGACTCTCTCATTTTTCTTTTTTTTTTTTGTTCTTTTTTTTATTTTCTTTTCTTGATTCCTTGAGTGAGAACCATGACCATGTCTCTCATATGCCAACTGTTGCTCATTGCGAATTTCCTTTGGCATTCTCAAAACTGATCAGGAGGTCTTGTTTGGAAGGCTTTTGGATATGGTTAGAAAGAAAGGACGACATGAAAATTCAAAAGACTCAATGATGGGGGCATACACTTTACAACTCTTGGAATTGACTCTTTCAAAAGTGAAATAAAATCTTTGTCCCAGTTTCATATACTGAGAATTTTTGGATTTATTTTTTGTTTTTTCTTTTTCTGAATTCTTTTTTGGTTGGACCGAACCGTATAAGGCTGCCTACGTATCTATTTTTAAGGAATCAGGTCGAACGTAGTGCAAATATCTGACCTAACTATTTTCATCTTTCTTTCTTTTTCTTTGTCTCTTTTTTTTATTCTTTTTTTTTTTTCAAAACAAGTTGCCCTAACTTCTATTTTCCCGGGGCATGAACCTTTGACTGTTCTTTTCTTCTTCTCTTTTTTTTTGAACTTTCTAAGAGTTGCCCCAGTTTGTACTTTTGGGGCATGGACTTTTCTCATCATTTTTTTTTCTTCTTAATTTTTTTGACTTTTAACTGTAAACTTGATTCCAAAAGAGGGTGGTCAAAGAAAATAACACAAGCTCAAAAGGGTAACGAATGATATAAAGTGTTTGGATAGCAGAAAAAGGGTTTCCCAGCCTCGAGAATGCCAAACATAGTATCCATTCGCGATCATAGCATTGATGAACATGTCTGGCTTTTGGTCTTGTTCGGTGCAATTTTTAACAGTTGGATCATGACGTGTCGTGGTCGAAAAAAATACTCCCCATCCATTGATGCAAACTTTCCACCAAACTTCAATTGGTTCTTCCCCAAACTCAATCTTCACAATGATTTGAAAGTAAACATCATTAACCTCCACGGGTATGACTAATCTAGTTCCACATGAAGTTTACTCGAGCTTAATTCCAAAGTGTTTCGATTCTTTATTCATCCTCAAAAAAGTGTCTTTTTCTCAGTTATCCAATTCAAGACTAACTCAGTTTTCTAGGATCTGGCCAAAAACTCTGCATGCATATCATGTCACTAGAACTAGCTGGAAAAGAATTAAGTACAGAATGACACAAAAGGATGAATAACTGATGGAAGGATTTGACGACAAGACAAACAAACTGAAATCTGGGTTACAACCCTGGATAACCCAGATAACGGAAAAGACGACAAAATAAGTTACCAAGACTCCTCCCTAGCTAAAGAGGAGCGACTTTTCAGTTACCAAGCGACATCTTAGTCACCGACTTGCACATCAACATTATTGTGACATTCAACCATTTTTATTGCTATGAATTCAGCACTTAAATTTTGACTTTTGATCAAACCGCTCCCCATATTGGCTATCGGATTTTAGGACTTACAACATGGGAACTTTCACAGTAGCTAATTCATCAAAGGACTTGGACGAATTCTCATGTCTCCCTATCATAACAGATCATCCAGGCAGAGCATGTCCTGTTGCTCAAAATTGGTAGAAGTCAGCCATCATTTGCCTCGATTTTTATTACCAACTTGTCTACTTGCCTTTTCATGACCTTAGTTGGATCAACAATAGTGGTTCCCTTTCCTTCGGTTGGGAAAGTGCTTTTATTTCTCTAAGATCCTGGACTCGCCATTGCAAACCAGCAAACCGACCACCTTTAACCAGATTTTTATTTCAAAACAACAAACATGTTAGAATGAACACTGTTTTTCTTATTTCTTTTTTCTCTCTCTTTTGTTTAAACCATTCGATCGTACCTGATGTGGGTTGCCTACGTATCATGTAAGAACATGAATCAAATCTTGTATAGTTCGAGAAGATCAGGAATAAAGTAAATAAACTAACTCTTTTTTTTTGGATTTTGAATTTCTTTTTTAATTTCCGAAAGAAAGACTTATAAAGAAGAAAGATTTTTTTTTTTGGATTTCGATTTGTTTTTTTTTTTTTTGAAAAGAGAGACTTCTAAAGAAGAAAGAAACTATTTTTTTTTTGAATTTCGAATGTTTTTTTGAATTTCATAAGAAAAACTTCGAAAGAAGAAAGAAAATATTTTTGGATTTTTGGACTTTTATTTAGAATTTATGAAAGAAATACTTCTAAAGAAAAAAGAAAATATTTTTGGATCTTGAATTTCTTTTCAATTTTCGAAAGAAGAATGAAAATATTTTTGGATTTTGAGAAGAAATTACAGAAAATATTTTTGTATTTTTTAAAAAGTAGGGTCTAAAAGAAAGACTTTCTAAATAAAGAAGTAAAGAAAAATATTTTTCGATTTTGTAAAAATTGTGGGTCGGAACGGATGAGGTTTGCCTACGTATCTCACATCCGGTGAGAATCAGACCCGCGTAGTTCGACTAATTTTGACATAACTGGGAGAATATGATATTGACTCATTTTGAAATTCATTTTTCATTTTTTTTTGTTTCAAAAATTTCGGTAGAGTTTCGGGACACTTCCAAATACCGGGTTTTTCAGAACCGGGTAAATTGTTTCTCCGACCTCACTCTTGGTTTTTCTCTTGATTTTCTTTTCTTAGCCGATGAACATGCAAGCGAAATAAATAAATGCACAAATAGCACGTAAGATGCGTCAGGATGGTATTTTATTTTGGGTACACCTGTCCTAGACGGACCCAACCCCTGTGTTGAGTCCCCAAAGTCAAATGCACGTGATGCAAACAAACGTTCCTACTAGGGATCCGGTATGAAGCTATATTATTCTAGGTTTAAACCTGGGGATGTGTTTTAGACATGGCATACCCAAGCGGACAACTCGAGCCGAGGTGGGGGCAATGTATCGGGAGCATAAAAGTCTACCCGGCCTAGTTGTTGATCCATCCTCGTTCTATTTAGTACGACCTCTAACAGAAAAGTGGGCCACGCATACGTGTGCACCATATTTTTAGAAGACTCGGAAGGGAGGCGTAAGAAGACAGTTTAATACAGTTCAAACAATATCAAAGCGGTAAATGAGCAACAATTAGCACATTAGGCCCACAAATACAGTAATATCAATAATCAAGAAAGCCAAGTATAGATCACATTATTAAGCTCGAATTCTAAACCTTGAACCAGAGATTCGAGGTTCGATCCCCAGCAGAGTAGCCAGAGCTGTCACACCTCCTTTTTCTCGAGGGGATATGGGAGTTTTTCCAAGTTAAATGACATTATTTGAAATGAGATTACTTATTCAATTTCAGAGTCGCTACTTGGAATAATTTATGGTGTCCTAAGTCACCAGTTTATTTTAAATCCCAAATCGAGGAAATTGGCTCTGTTTAAACTCTGCGAAACCAGAAGACCAGGTAAGGAATTCTGTTAACTCGGAAAAAGGTGTTAGGCATTTCCGAATTCCGTGATTTTAGTACGGTCACTTTTAATCATACATGGCTTAATTAAATTATTTTAATTACGTATTTTAGAACCTATGTGCATTTTATCTTTTACCGCTTTTAGATTGCTTGATTATTCGTAATTATGGAATTATCTTGAAACGAGTCACGCGTACGCGTACTCGTTTTATTTGGCATGTCAAGAATCATGTCACACGTATGTGTACACAATTAATAATACTTTATTAATTATTAAGATTATTTTTGGCCAAAGTCGCACGAACGTATACCTTGATTTAATTTTGGAATCATAATTATGTCACGCGAACGTGTACATAATAACGATAGTAGATTAGAAACACGCCTAAAGCAAACTACGATGTTCAAGTTATTTATTCTATACTAATTTGAGCTAATTGTAAAGGACCAAAGTTATGGAAACTAGAATTAGTTCAATAGTTATCTGTGGCCACCCTTGATTTTTCATATTCATTTAACTATAACTCACTTAAGTTAATGAAGTAGGAAAATTAAAGTAATACTAGTAATTACATACAGTAAACTAAAGGAAACAAATACTTACGAATTATACTAAATCCAATCTTATTACATTGTCAGTTTTTCTTAGCACAAAAAAAAATGGACTAGTTCAATGACTTTATCTTGGAGCATGTCAGTCCGAATTAACTCGACCCAAGTGTTCATTTGCAAATACACAACTTCAATGGCCCTAAATAAATATTACAGTAATAATTCTTTGCAAAATCACCTCTCTAAATTACTAAGCTCACTTAAACGAACTACTGGAGACAACACAAATGCTTGCCAAAGCAGTTCATAGCTCAAGGCGTTAGAATCACAATTTTTCGTTACTACGTGAAGTCATTTTTGTTCCTATTTGTGCCCAGATTTCACATTGACAACATGTAAAAATATGTTTAAATCACAATCACTAAATCTCAAGTAATACATCATGTGTTCAATGATGGATGACAGAACTATAAATTGAATTCAACACCAATCCATGTAATAAAACAGATATTACAGGTGAAATCAAAATCAATAAGTTTAATGGCACAATCAGGATCCGAATCAGCATAAAATTTGAGTATATGGATTGAGAATAAATACTTAGCTGTGCGAGAATAGACAGAAGACGCCAAATGAAGGCTTTAATGATGTGTAAACTTTCTGATTTCATTAACAAAATGCTCCAAACGAATTTTGTGCGCAAAACACAACAAGATTTGGATCAAGCTAATGAACCGCGTCGGCGACCTCGAAACCGATCGAACCCAACTAACTTAACCTTGGACAAACATTATGGTGTTTCAGTAATTTTGGAGTAAGCTTTATGGATGCTTTGAGCTGCTTTTCGACAATGTTTCATTGGAGTTTTGATGCTGGCTTTAGGACAAACTCGAGGATGTTTGGTGGCCGTTCGGCAACAACGAGTTTTTGACGGCGGTTGCTGGGCAATGGCAGAGGCGGAATAAGGTTGGGCATCGGCTGGTTGAGAGATTCGGTGGGGTGGAATTAGGCTCGATCGAGAGAGATGAGAGGGTGATTGTTGTCTCTCAGTTGAGATAAGAGAGACGATGGAGAGTTCTCCATTTTTGGGGAGGTGCGGCCGGTCTTCAGGTGGAGGTGGGTGAGTCTCTCTTGGAGAAGGGGAATGGGATCTTTGGGAAAGGGCAGCTGCTCTTCTTTTTGGGGATTAGGTCTCTCCCTTTGTGTGTTGTGTGTGTGAAAGATATATAGGCGTAGGTATAAGGATTAATGGGTGGCCAAGAAGAAAAGAGTGTGTATGGGCATGTGAATTTTGAGGGAGAGCATGTGAGTTTTTTACAAAAGATAAGAAAGAATCTTGCAACATGGAAATGACTCATTGACTCTTGCTTTAATTAATATTTTTTTTAAGAGTGTAAATTAAAAATACTAGCTAAATATTTTAAAATCAAGAACATATTATTTTTTTTGTGATTTTTAATTTTCTTAAATAAAACCTACTAAAAATGAAATAAAGGTTAAAATATGTAGATTAAACTTAAAATTATTTACATACTAAAAACTGTTGAAAAATTCCAAGTATGGTAAAAAATTAGGTACTCACACCTATTTTTTAAATGCTCATTCTCAACACAAGTATGAGCAGCAATGCTGGACTGGCAGGGGATTCATAGGCAGGTGATGGCATGGGATCATGAATTGGAATGGGCTGAACAACACTGCATGGGATCAAGAGAGGAATGCACGAATCTTTCAAGCAAAACAGAGAAATGCTGCAACAATCACTCGACTACTAATGCAGGAAATATATTATCGAGGGAACTTGAAGCAACGATTGAAGGGAAGGCTACTAGAGTTAAACTACTATCCTAATATGTAAAAGGTAGTTATAGTAGGTAGGAATAGCGGGAAAGAAAAGTATAGGTGAATCCGAGACTATTGTCTAGATCGTGCTACAGAGAGAACCAATATGTAAATATTACTTGGCAAATAAAATTGTTTAGTTACTAAAAATAATTATATTTTAAAATAATAACAATATATATATGAAAAATATAGTGAAAGAGTTCAACTAGTTGACTCCCAAAATAGTAACTATGACTAATAAATTGAGACCGAGGGAGCAGCAGTTTATCAATTCACATGGTTAGGTGGAACCGTGGAAGCTTTATTTGTTTAATATACACGTGCTCCCGCAAATTGGGAATGGTTAGGATATCTTATTTGGAATTCTAGATCTAAGCTTACAAATGAAGACAAGAAAGACCAAGTTTTTTCATTTACCCTAACGTAGAGATTGTAAAATACAATTGTCATTGCCTCATTGATCGTCTTAAACCTCGATTTAAGCCTCAAAATTAACTATGATCACATTCAACATTAATAATTGGGAAGAAAAAAAGAATCTTTCTCGTGCTCAAGGGTCCAAAGTCACTTTGATAGATCAACAGTGCCGACAATCAAGGTGGAGTAGTTAATTTGGATATTGATAGTATCATGTTATGGTCCATAGACACAACTCGGGGAACCACACCATAAAGAAAGAGTTCAAAGCTATATATATTTGCATATTGCAATTCCAATGATCAACAACAACCCAGTAAAATCCCATTAATGGGGTCTGGGGAGGGTAGTGTGTACGCAGACCTTACCCCTACCCCGAAGGAGTAGAGAGGCTGTTTTCGAAAGACCCTCGGCTCAAAAAAAAAAGAGACAAAAGGAAACAATATTAGTATTACAACAACAATCATAGGATAAATATGAACACCATGGAATCCAGAAGAAAGATGCAAAGCAAATGGAGACAATATTAGTAAATATTAGTATCACCACAACAATCATAAGGAAAATAGGAACACCATGAAATCTAGAAGAAAGGTGCAAAGCAAAAGCGATAGCTAGTAAATAGGACATGCACTGAAAAGTGAAATAGTAAGCCATAACATTGCCAATAGCTATCTTAGACAAAAACCCTACAAGGCTAGTCCCACAGTGGTACGAAGTAAGGCACGACTCAACTACCTCCTAACCTACAACCCTAATACTCGACCTCCACATCTTCCTATCAAGTGTCATGTCCTCGGAAATCTGGAGC
>AWOL01S0013803.1:50491-99271 GCA_000715115.1 Nicotiana otophora
ACCAGCTGCTCACACCTCCGTACCGGAGCATCTGGGCTTCTCCTCTGAACATGTCCGAACCATCTAAGCCTCGCTTCCCGCATCTTGTCATCAATGGGAGCCACATGCACCTTCTCCCGGATATCATCATTCCTAATCTTATCTATCCTAGTGTGCCCGCACATCCACCGCAACATCCTCATTTCTGCTACTTTCATCTTCTGGATATGTGAGTTCTTAACGGGCCAACACTCAGCCCCATACATCATGGTCGGTCTAACCACTGCTTTATAAAACTTACCTTTGAGTATCGGTGGCACTCTCTTGTCACACAGGACTCCAGATGCTAACCTCCACTTCATCCATTATGCCCTTAACAGTATAAATCCTCTCACTTATCTAATACCTTCTATATTATATGCTATATAATATGCTTTTACCCAAGTATTTTACTTATAATTAAAATAATTTAATATTATTTTATTTATTATTTTATAATATATATACGTACATTAATTTTTTTCTTAACATTAGTTTTCAAGATATATAACTAGCATTATTAAATTTGTCGGTAACATTGCCGGTAATAATTCTCAAATTTACGTTCTTAACCATGCTTAATAAAATTATTTTTTAATGAAAATTATAAAATCATAGCTCACTGATTTATCATCCAAGCCCTACCCATTAAACCAATAAATACAATACTTACATTTGGCACAATAACACATCAGACTAATACTTTTAAATAAATAATATTAACAGATAAAGCTTTATAAAACTTAATTAGACACAAATATCTTTGAAACAGTTTTCTAAAATTATTATTAATTATAAAAAACTATCGTTTTTTGCACAAATCTATTTTTATTATTTCAAATAAATATTAAAAATAAATATTTTTATTAATTTTATATTTAAAATATGTTCATATTTGAATATGATTAAACAAATTAAGTGCCATGGAAAAATTAAATATATAAATATATTATAAAAAATAAAATAATATAAAGTTATTTTAATTCTAAATACATTACATGAGTAAAAATATATTATATAGTACATAGTATATAGAAGGTGTTATATAAATGAGAGGATTTATAATGTCAAGGGTATAATAGACTTTTTAAGTAAAGTATTATCAAATCTAGCCAATGTGATTTTTGTGATAAATAAAGCAAATAAAATAATTTTTGTGTAACAAAAGAAAGAAAAGTGACTTTTGAGTAATAAACACAAAGTTGAATGACCATCCATAAAAATTACTCTATTTATATAGCTTTGGGAATGAAAGAAACTAAGGGCCCATCAAACAGTATAGAGAACCAGGTTTTCTATTAGTTTCTGATCTCGTCCAATTTCATTCCTCTATTTGAGGATATGAAAACTGTCGATGCAATAGTAATACCCAACAAGGAGTCATGGTCGATTTTCCACAGGGAGCAATGAATGGGTCTTAGGAATATATATTAGAGTGTATAAGCTTGAATTATCTCAAATTACACTTCCATAAATTTGCGTTGTTTCTAGGTCTAATTTAAACGAAGACTACAAATTAAGAATTTAAACTAGTAAAGTGTTTTTGGTTGTTTTTCAAATGTTATGAAAGGCCTAGGGCTATAACCTTCACTTAGGTGTTCACCTAATGGGTTATAAACTTTAAAACTTATTTTATTGGTCGGGGTGTATTATAGCTATCAACACCCAAGTACCCACTCAATACCTCTCGGTCAGAGAGTGATTTTGCCCAATTTGGCCTTCTCAAGTCCAAATGGGTATTGAACAAAACAGTTCATGATAAGCTCAAGTCAGGTTTTACTATCTCTAGGTTCAACCCTTTAATTGGGCTTATCAATCTCTCGGTTGACCCAATTTCTTGCTAGCCAAGTTTTTCTAGACTAAGTCTCTCCTTCTCAAGTAGAGACCAAGTCAAATAGGCATGAAATAATGTTTGCAACCATTAATTCTTAACATAAAAGCAAGAACTAGGCTAGATAATAAACACCCAACCATAAACAAGCAATAAATCAAACACCCATTAAGTTTATATACTAGGGTTGAGTGACAACCCTAGTTAAAATCTAGCTACTCATGCTTAAATTGGAAGAAAAAGAAGAAGAAGTGATAATTAAACCCATATTGATAATTAAAATTATGAAATCAATATTCAAAAATCTCAAAATAGCAAAAACTACTAAAACGAGTAAAAGAAAATGTCTATTGTAGCTGCTGATGTCAAAACTTGACCTAAAGAAGTGAAACTCTTCTATTTATACAGTGCTAAAATTTTCGGACAAAAATGCCATTTCGGAGGTTCTGCGGTCGCACAATTCCATGTGTGGTCCGCACTTTGCTTCAGCCTGACAGGAATGGAAACCTGTGGCCGCATAATTCTGAACTGCGGCCTCACTTCTCTCTTTCTGCGATCCGCGCATTTCTGAGTGAGGTGTAACTTGCTCTTCTGCGGACCGCACAAATGTGACTACGGTCGTGTAGCTGTTCTTCTGCGGCCGCACAATAATTGTGCGCTCCTCACTTCTGTTGAACTTGAGATGCAAATTCTACGAACTTTTGCTCTTGCCCAGGTTCTGCGGCCGCACATGTCATGTGCATACCACACTTTGCACTTATCTATGATAGGAGTTTCTTCACAATCTACGGCCGCAGATGAAGATCTGCGATCTGCACTTTGAGCTTCTGTGCCTGTTTGTGTCCTTGAGTTCATATCACTCCTTCTTGAGTTGGATTTCATCTTGGGGGATCATTTCCACTATTCCTGCAGTTAAGCATATTTTATCAGTTTTTGGGAACACAACTAAACGCTTTTGGACTAAAACGAAAGCAAAAAGGTGCTAATGCGTATTCAAAATCCCCACTTATCAACTCCCCCAAACTTAAGCTTTTGCTTGTCCTCAAGCAAATAAGGTAATTCCCACCTCCACAAGTTAAAATCTATTCCTGCTAATCAAAGATGCATCAATCACGCATCAATTGGGACCAACAATTACCTACAACACTTATGAATTATTAACAAGGTAATGGGTTGAATTTTTAAGCACAAATAGTTCTAATGTGGCACTTGAGCATCAAGAGTTGATTTCATTCATCAAGGAAGCTCGCTCTTGAAAACTCCTCCTCTCCACTCTCTGTTTTCATAACTCGCTTAAGAATGTAGCACTCAATTCAAAGATTTGTAAAAGGTTCACTCATCTCTCTCAAAAGAATGTCACAAGTACGACTTTAAGTACCATAGACTTGCCCCTCATGTAAATCACCACTAATGTAAGCTCACTCGGATTGAAATCACGTAGGGATTTTTCGGAATGCAATGAAGGCTTTTGGACTACAGTTGGATATGCTATGATAGAACGGGTATCTTTCCTTAAGCACTCCATTTTCTCTTATCAGCTCATGCTTTGCCAACTCTTTGAGGCATTTTTCTTTTTCATAGGGGGATTAGAGAGACTTAGCATCACTCTTTCTTGGTCATGATATTCATTTTCTCCTTCTTTGCTTTCTCCATGCTTTGTATTATTATTTTTCTTTGAATCCCTTCAACTCACTACTAGAAATACGCTAAACGCCGACCAAAAACACCGACCAAAGTTGGTCGGTTATGGACCATTATCGACCAAAACGCGACCATTTATGTGTGGATGGTATTTTGATGGTCGGAAAGGCATACCGACCAAAGTTGGTCGGAAATTACCGACCAACTTTGGTCGGTCAATTAAATTCAAAAAAAGAAAATATTGCAAAACAAACCGACCAAAGTTGGTCGGTTTTTTAATTATGTAATCAAAAGATTCACCATCTGGGAATCAAACCGAGGTCTGTACTGTGGCAGGATACTATTCTACCACTAGACCATTGGTACATTTTATTTTAAGACTGTCTTTTATTTGATTTATACTCTTTAATTATATTTTCACACGAAAATAACCGACCAAAGTTGATTGGTTTTATTAACAAATAAAATTACCGACCAAAGTTGATCGATTTTTTAAAATGACCGACCGTATTAACCAACCAATTTTGGTAGAATTTTGTAATATTAATTTTTATTTATTTTAATTGAAAATCGACCAATGTTGGTCGGTTTCTTGAAAAATAAATTTCGCGGGACTCAAAAAGTTTTTCGCATTTTTATGCTAACGGAAACCGACCAAAGTTGGTCGGTTTCGTAAAAAAAATTAAAAAATAAAATATTTTAAAAAACCGACCAACTTTGGTCGGGTTTTTGGCCGGTTTTTTGACCGACCAAAGTTGGTCGGTTGACCTTGGTCGGTGTTTGCCGAATTTCTAGTAGTGACTCTTCAACTTATTCACTTTCTTTTTTGCATTTTGCTTTTTGTTCTTTTTTTCTTTTTCTTGCCTTTCCTTTTTTTCATTTCTTTTCTCTTTTTGTGCCTAGATACCATTTTCAAATTCCTCGTCTCTCCCCCAAACTTACGTTTTTAGCCAATTGTTTCACGAAAAAATCCTTCCATCGTAAAAAAAATAGTTAAAATTGTAACCATATAACCATATTACAGAATTGTAATATGGTTATCAAATGAGAAAGATTTTAGGCTTAAATGGGTTGACTAGGGATTATAACATTGGTGGGCCATGGAAAATTTCAACCGGGTCTAGGAGAGCCTACAATAACTTCTCAAGCCAAGCAAAACTTAAAATTTTGCCTAGAGACACATTCAGGGCACGTTCTAGACTATTCGCACGGGTACTTGGACTTGAATCAAAAACATCTCACCTCTCTCGCAGCGGGATTGTTAAAGAGGATAGAGTCGAGGGACCATAACGATCATATTCAAGATTGAAAATCACTATGGTTTGACTAAACCACTCGATGAGGTCACTAACTAGAGCTATATCTTTCCAAAATACTTGTTTTTAACCATAAGCACATAGTTAAGTGTATTGGTACCAAGTGAAGCATGTTTACTCTTCGAGCCTGACTCAATTAGGTCTTTTTATTCATTATTACTACTATTCTTACCTAAACACCAAAAACGGACTCAATCTCTTAGGAATGTTGTCATGCCATCCATCGTTGGGAAGAGTCACCCGGTTCACACAAAAATGACCTTTGGAAAGAACCTTGTCATTAAGAAAACCAAAGGCTTATTGTTCACTAAACCATAAAAAGAAGCTACAAAATTAAAAGGAAGCTATTAGATTAAAATAGACTAATAAGAAAATAGAATAAAGAAGCTAACGAATATACATAATGAGAGAGGAAAAGAGAGAATATATACATCAAGAGAGAACAGAGAGAATATATATATATATAGAGAGAGAGAGAGACACATATAATGAAGAGAAAAAAGAAAATATTGTCAGTTATTACAAACCAAATTTCTAAAAGTCATCCAAATAGCAAATCAAATAACTCTACCCCTTATCCCCCCGAATAAAAATAAGCATTGTCCCCAATGCTTAATCAAAACAAGAATAAAAAAGGGTAAGAGTGAAAAAGACTCCATATGTGGCCTTGGACATCTCCGTGTCCATAGCAGTATCACAACCCTCAGTCTCCTCTAACTGAATCTCATCATCGACTCTGGGACTAACTGGGTTGGTGAACATATGGTGCACTGCCTCAGCAATGTTGGCAGCCAGGTCTGGCTCCTCAGACTGGCCAGCTGGTGCCACTGGAGATAATGGTGTTGCTGGATCTTCTGGTGCTGGTGGGTCTGACTCCAACATCATATCAAATGAAAGATCACCAGTTGCCGCTATCTTGGTCACCTCTCTCCTCAGCCTGTCAACTGGTTTCTTGGATGCCTGGGATTTCTTCATTTTCTTTACCTGCTTCCCCAGCTCCTCAATCACTGCTCCATGTGCTACCAAGGTGTTCATGATGGTGGTATGGTTTTCCTAGCTCTTATTCAATGTATCCTCCACCGTCGGAGGAATCTAGGGTGCCAGAGTGGATGACTGTGCTGCAACAACACTAGATATGTCAGACAGCTTTGCAGTAGATGTCTGCATCCAGTTGTTGAGGCTCGCTAGTGTTTGGGAGACTCACAATGCAGATAATGGATGAGCTGGCATGGGCACCGGCTTCAAAGTCTATATGGAAGGCACCGATGCTGAGGGACCTGAAGAAGGAGGTGGAGGCATAGCTGTTGCACCACTAGCAGGCTCTGCTAAAGTAGATGGCATGTCAACTGTCTCAACAGCTACCCCGGTGGGCTCATCAGACTGGCCTGCAGTAGTAGAGGGTTGACTGTGTTTCTTTGGATTTCCACCACCCATCAAAGAATACCATGAGAAAGGCTTCTTCGCTCGCATCTTGGTATCAAAATCCCTCGGCTCCACACCCGCATCCGTAAGGTACTCAGTGATAGTGTTGGGATACGGGTAGGAGGTGTCACCTTGACTGACGACCACAGACATGTTGGACGACATCACGACAGCCACATTGATTGGGTACCCGGCTATGATAGAAGCGACTAGCACTGCCCGCTGAATTGGAAGATTTGTTTCATTTTGGCACGGGTCTAGTCTACTACACACGAATGTTTGCCATCCCTTTCCCTTAAAATGTAAGGTGTTCCACTGAATGGGAACCCCTGCTGTGATCTATGATAGAGGCGGCCCCAGATCTGTAAGAGTTTCAGCTAGCCATGGTCGAACTGCATCTCTCAGTACTAACTTTTCCAGGTATTGCACATGCTCCACATCCTCAAACCTTAAATATGTGTTTAGAGTGCTTGGATCGAATCTCACCTTTATATTTCTCACTTTTGTTACCTTAGTCCCTTTCTTTATATGCGTCACATTGGTGTAAAATTCCCGGACCAGGTATTCCTTGCCATCTACCACACTTTTGGTGAACCACATCCACCCCTTCCGCTCCCGGAACTATCTCAACATTGCCGGGTTGTATTTGTCAAGGTCTTTTATCATGAACTGACGCTCAAGAGTGAGCGATCTTATTGGCCACCACTCTCGGAAGCTTGTGATAATAGCCAGACTAACAAACCTATCTTCCCAAATCTCTTTCTTCTTCGACCTCTCAAGGTCGAAAAATCTGGTATCACCCTCTCGGCCATCATCCGAAATATCATCAACATCTACTGTAGTAGCAGGTGCGTTGGGGTCATGTGTGGATGAGGTCTCTGATGCCTGACTGTCACCTTCTGAACCCTCGAAAGTGCTCTCAGAGGAGGTAGGCTCGTTTCTAAGTTGATATTTGCCCTGAGGCTGTTGTGGCTGTGATTGCACAGCAGGATGCTCTTGCATTGAGTCACCCTCCGAAAATTCCCTAGACGGAGCATACGAACTAGATTCAGAGGGTTGGGTTGTCTTACTCGGCCTGTTGTGACTTTCCTACTAATTACTCTTTGGAGGGCGAGGAGTAAATTGCTTTTGCCTCTGCCCCTGGAAGGTTCACCCCTCCCCTTTGATGTATCACCATGACCACATGATCTAACCATTTTATGTAATAAACAACAGCATGAGTCAGTTCTAATTCAATTATAGATAAACAGAAAGTCACAGAACAAAACATGTTACAGGGTGGGGAAGTGCGGTCCGCATAATTGCAAGTACGGCCGCAGGGCTGAAACTGCGGTGCGCACAATTTTGAGTGCGACTGCAGAATTAAAGTGCGGTCTGCACAATTGCAAGTGCGGCCGCACATGAAACTTTTCAAAAGTGCCAACTCTCTGATGATAGAGATTGGCCTGATCTACGGCCGCACACACTTTTCTATGGCTGCGATGAAATTACTGCGGTCCGCACAATTTTAAGTGTGGTACGCACAATCTTGCCTCACCAACTGCCCCTTATCTATACTTCTGCGGACCGCACATTTCAAAATTCAATAGGGCAGAGTCCTGTAGGTTTTTGATTTAAGCACAAATTGGACATGGTGATAGCAACTAAACATAATAATAAAACTACCCACTCCCCAAAAAAGCAAGTAAGAGTTAACCCATACAATTTAACCCCCACATGGATATGAAATTGACAAATGGTCTAAACTAACTAACAAATTGTACATTAAACTAAGAAAATTAAAGAATCTTAGAAATGATTTGAACATACCAGTGATGAAGTGGTGCTATGGAATGATCACAGATGCGTAATTAGGTGGTAGATGATTGAATCAGATACGTGCAAAATTTTAGTTTGATTTCTCAGAGAATGGAAAGTTTCAACAGTCGCCTTAGGGTTACTATTTATACACAGTGGGTCTGGCTAAGTAATCAAGAGACGGGTGCGGCCGCAAAATTCCTTCTGCGGTCCGCAGATTTAGCTATACGGCCGCAGATTCTGGTGCGGACCATAGAATTCACTGTGCGGCCGCACTTTGGCCATTTCTCTGACAAACAAACTTCAGAGAGTTTGCATTTTTCCATCTCAAGTTATGCGGTCCGCACAGGAATTTTGCGACCACATTTGCCTTCTGCTATAGCGTCCAAAATTGTGCGGTCCACATAAGAATTGTGTGGTCCGTACTTTTTTCATACTTAGCCAATTGTTTTTAGCACAGTTCATGTAAAGCACACACCTTCCTGAAACACACTTCAAATCAAGTTAGCACAAAATAAGACCTATCTAAAGAAGAAGAAAAGAAAAAGAAAAAGAAGCATGTGTTGCCTCCCAAGAAGCGCCTGATTTAACATCGCGGCACGACGCAGATTACCATCACGTCAAATGAATCACTGCCACCACATGACCATCATCAGCTTGTCCCAAATAATGCTTCACCCGGTGGCCATTGACTCGGAATACCTCATCATTTTTATTCTTCAAGTCCAATGCACCAAAAGGTGTCACACCTACAATTTCGAAGGGACCACTTCATTTGGATTTCAATTTTTCGGGAAACATCTTCAATCGTGAGTTGAACAACAAAACAAGATCATCCACCTTGAACTCCCTGTTTCAGATGTATTTGTCATGAAGATACTTCATTCTTTCTTTGTACAAGGACGAACTTACATATGCATGGTACTAGAATTCATCTAATTCATTAAAATGTGCAACCCGTAAGTTATCAGCTGCATCCCAATCAAGATTTAACTTCTTTAAAGTTGACAAGCTTTGCCAAACACCAATCGGTATGGAGACATCCCAATAGGAGTTTTGAAAGCAATCTGATAAGCCCATAGTGCATCATCAAGCTTCTTTAACCAATCTTTCTGGTTAACATTCACTGTTTTGGACAAAATACTCTTTATTTCCCGGTTGGAGACTTCCACTTGACCGGTAGCTTGAGGGTGGTAGGGAGTCATAACTTTATGAGTGACACCATACTTTCTAAGCAAGGTGTCAAAAGCTTTGTTGCAAAAATACGCCCCCCCCTCCCATCGCTTATGATAGCCCGCGGAGTACTAAATCTTGTGAAGATGTTCTTCTTCAAAAATGCCACCACACTTCTTGCTTCATTGTTAGGTAGAGCAATGGCCTCAACCCATTTAGAAACATAATCAACCGCAACCAAGATATAAGTGTTTCCACAAGAACTCATAAAAGGTCCCATGGAGTCAATACCCACACATCGAAAATATCAATCTCCAAAATGGTGGTGATGGGCATTTCATTTTTCTTTGAGATTCCACCGGCCCTTTGACATTCATCACAATGCTTGACTAGATCACTTACATCCTTGTAAAGAGTGGGACAATATAAACCGCAACTTAGTACTTTGGTCGTCGTTCTTGCTCCACCATGGTGACCACCATACGGCGAAGAATGACAAGCCCCAAGAATTTCAACTTATTCCTCCTTCGGTACACATCTTCTAATCACTCCATCTGTACAAATTTGGAAAAGGTACGGTTCATCCCAATAATAGTCTTGACAATCCCGTTTGAGCTTCTTCCTTTGGTTTGAAGAGAACTTATCCGGGATGATACCACTTACTAGAAAATTTGCTAGATTCGCAAACCATGGCATTTCTTTCATTGAAATGGCTAAGAGTTTCTCATCGGGGAAGGAGTCATTGATTTCAAAGCCATCATGTGGCCTCCGCTCCTCCTCCAAAGGAGACAAGTGGTCCGCCACTTGGTTTTAATTTCCTTTTCGATATTAGATGTCTATATCAAACTCTTGAAACAAAAGCACCCATCTCATAAATCGGGCTTTGGAATCTTTCTTGCTCATAAGGTAACGAGGTGCCTCATGATCTGTGTGGACAATCACTTTTGCACCCATCAAGTACGAGCGAGCTTCTCAATAGCAAACACAATGGCAATGAGCTCTTTTTGGGTCACAGTGTAATTGACTTGGGCCTCATTCATGGTCTTACTAGCATAGTAGACCAGATGAAAGATCTTATTGATACGTTTCCCCAAAACCGCTCCAACCGCTACATCACTAGCATCACATATGAGCTCAAAAGAAATGCTCCAATTAGGTGTGGTGATAATGGGAGTAGTTGTCAACTTGAACTTGAGCAATTCAAATGCTCTCATGCAATCATCATTGAAGTGAAATCTAGCATCTTTCTCCAAAAGCTTGCACAAGGGGTTCACCACTTTGGAAAAATCCTTTATGAAATGCCTGTAGAACCCCGCATGACCCAAGAAACTTCTTATGCCCTTCACAGATGTTGGAGGTGGAAGTTTAGAAATTACCTCTATCTTCACTTTGTCGACCTCTATTCCCTTCTTTGAAATCTTGTGGGCAAGAACAATACCCTCCTTGACCATGAAATGGCATTTCTCCCAATTCAATACCAAGTTCGTTTCTTCACACCTTGCCAATACCTTATCCAAATTTGCCAAGCAATCACCAAAAGAATCCCCGACTACCAAAATGTCATCCATGAAGACTTCAAGGTAGTCCTCTACCATATCCGTAAAAATCGCCATCATACGCTGTTGAAAAGTTTCCGGTGCATTGCATAAGCCAAATGGCATCCGCTTGAATGTGAATGTGCCATATGGACAAGTGAAAGTTGTTTTCTCTTGATCTTTTGGGACAATAAGGATTTGATTGTAGCCTGGATATCCATCTAGAAAGCAATAGAATGCCCGACTGGCCAACCTATCAAGCATTTTGTCGAGAAAAGGGTAATGGAAAATGGTCTTTCCTTGTGACTTTGTTTAGCTTCCGATATTCCATACACACTCTCCATCCGGTCACCGTTCTTGTTGGAATCAACTCGTTCTTATCATTGGTGACCACATTTATGCCCCTTTCTTCGGAATACATTGTACCGGAGAAGTCCACGAACTGTCAAAAATAGGGTAGACAACCTCGACATCTAACCACTTTATGACTCCTTTTGACCACCTCTTATATGGCTTCATTGAGTCTCTTTCGATGTTCAATGGAGGGTTTGGTATCTTTCTCCAAATTAATCTTGTGCATATAAAATGCATGGCATATTCTCCGAATATCCGCCAAAGTCCACTCAATAGCTTTCTTCCTCTTGTGGAGCACCGCCAATGTAGAGTCAACCTGCACGTTAGTCAAACAAGAGGAAAGAATAACCAGTAAAGTAGAGCAAGGGCCAAGGAATTCATACCTGAGATGTGGAGGTAATGGCTTCAACTCCAAGATAGGAGGCTCTTCAATTGAAGGCTGTGTAGGAGGAGTTTTCCTATTCTCAAGATCCAAAGAAAGTTTCTGAGGTGCATAATTGTATGACCCCATCCCTTGCAAAGAATTAACACATTTCATGAAGCCATCAATTTTATCATCATTAAAGTTGAGCAAAACGACCTCCAACATGTTACCCACATTAATCGTGGCACTTGTATCATCAATAATCACATCAATCACCAAGTCCACGAACGAACACACTTCATTGCTATTCGGTTGCCTCATAGATGTGCACATGTGGAACACCGCCTTTTCATCACCCACTCGGAAAGTGAGTTCACCGGCTTCCACATCAACAAGAGCCTTCCTTATAGCAAGGAAAGGTCTACCAAGAATAATCGGCACCTCATCGTCCACTTCACAATCAAGAATAACAAAATCTGCCGGGAGAATGAACTTGTAAACTAGAACCAATACATCCTTAATCAACCCAAATAATCTCTTCATTGTACAATCGGCCATTTGTAATCTCATAGATGTGGGTCTTTGTTGCTCAATTCCTAATGCATAGGGCATCAAGTTGATACTCGCCCCAATATCATAAAGAGCTTTTGCAAACTCGGCACTTCTAATGGTACAAGGAATTGTAAAAGCACGGGGTTCTTCCAACTTAGGAGCCATCGAATGCACAATTGCACTCACTTGGTGTGTGACTTTGATAGTTTCAAAATTCATCGATCTTTTCTTTGTCATCAAGTCTTTCATAAACTTTACATATCCGGGCATTTGCTCCAAGGCTTCAACTAATGGCACATTTATAGAGTGACTCTTCATCATATCAATGAACTTATTGAATTGATTCTCGTGCTATTTTTCTTGGCAAGCCTTTGAGGATAGGGAGGTGGTAGCTTAGGCAATAGTACCTTAGATTTTTGCACTACCATTTCCGGTATGTCAATCACGTGATCCCTAGATGGGTTCACATCCTCTTGAGTCTCTTCCGTCGTGTCATCAATATCAATTCGCACTTCATTATTTGCTTGCACAACAATGTTTAGGATCTCCTCTTCTTCTACCACTTGCTCATCATCCACAAGTTGCCTTTGACTTGAGGTAGGTGCATTCCTACCTCTTCTACTTCTTGTAGTAACGGCCATGGCATGTCCTGTAGTGGTCCCACCTTTCGGGTTCACCACCGTATCACTTGGTAGTGCCCCCTTAGGACGAGAATTTAAAGCTTGGGAGATCTGACCCATTTGCACTTGTAAGTTACGTATTGATGTGTTGTTGAAGCAAGTTGGGTATCAGAATCGACATTCTTCTCCATCATTTTCTTGAACATGTTCTCAATATGACCCATTTCATTGTTGAAGGAACTAGGACCATGAGAAGGATAAGGAGATGGGTTACTCGGTTGTTGGTACATTGGGGGCCTTTGAAAACCCGACCCCCAATTTCCTTGATTGTTGTTCCACCCTCCTTGGTTGTTGCCTCCCCAATTGCCTTAGTTATTATTGTTTTGCCAATTCCCTTGGTTATTGCTTCCACTCCAATTGCCTTGATTGTTTCCACTATTCTAATTACCTTGGTTGCTAGAATTCCAATTGTTTTGATTATTCCAAGGTCTCCATTGTTGTTGCCTAGGGCCTTGGAAGTTATTTCTTTGCCCTTGAAAGTTGTTCACATATTGCACCCCCTCTTCTTGGTCATTTTAAGAATAATCTTGATCAAAACCACTATTATCTTGAACAAAATTGTCCACTCTTTGTTGCACTTGTGGACTTCTTGTTCTTCTCTTGCTTACCATCATATTGATTCCCTCCATAGCATTGACTTGCCTCGGGTTTTGCACTTGTTAAAGTTGAGCCTTTGCCAATTGGTTCATGGTGGTTGACAACTCGGCTATTGCTGCTTGCCCATGGTCATGTAACTCTTTATAAAGAAGAATCATATTTGGATCACTTTGTAGAACATTGGATCTAGATTGACACGCCGATGAAGTATCTACCATCTCATCCAAAATATCACACGCCTGCGCATAAGGCTTAGTCATGAAGTTCCCACCGGCAAGTTGATTCACTACACATTGGTTGGTGGTATTGATCCCCCGATAAAAAATTTGTTGAATCATGTTCTCCGTCATATCATTGTTGGGGCACTCTTTCACCATTGTCCTATATCTTTCCCATATCTCGTGTAGTGGTTCATTAGGCTCTTGCTTGAATGCTAGAATTTCATCCCGAAGAATGGCCATGTTCCCAGGAGAGAAGTACTTTGAAATAAATATCTCCGCTAGTTCATCCCAAGTATGAATGGAATGATTTGGCAAATGTTCCAAATAATCCAAAGCTTTCCCCCGTAGAGAGAAGGTAAAAAGTCTTAGCCTCAAAGCATCCTCGGAGACATTTGTTTGTTTGCTCCCCCAACATGTATCAATGAACCCCTTCAAGTGTTTATATGCATTTTGACCCGGTGCACCGGTGAAGAATCCTCGTTGCTCGAGCAAAGTGAGCATTACGTTAGTTATTTAAAATTTGCCCGCCCTATTACGGGGTGGGACTATAGCACTTGCATACCCTTCATTCGGCAACACCCGGTGTAGAGCCGCTCATGGTGGAGTTGGGATTGGAACAAAAACATTTTCTTGAGGCAGTCGGCCTCGTCTATTGGCTTGAGGTTCAAGAGGGACCTCATCCATTGCATCATCATCAACGTCCACATCCCCCACGGCTATGTTTCCGAGCTCATTGTTTGCCATGATTGCACCTACAATACTCACACGTTAGTAACAAGGAAGGAAAAGAAGATATTCCAAAAACACACCTAAATATATAGCTAACACCATTTTTTTAGCTCCCCGGCAACGACGCCAAAAATATATCTCGTCCAATTTCACTCCTCTATTTGTGGATATGAAAACCTTTGATGCAATAATAATATCCACAAAAGTCGGGGTCGAATTTGGCAGGGAGCTATGTGAATGGGTGTTAGTAGTATATATCTTAGTGTGTGAGCTTGTATATATTAATTTGCACTTCCGCAATATTTGATTTTGTTTGGAAATCTAAGTTAGACTACAATTGCAATTTAAAGAATGGAACTAGGAATGTTTTTTCAAATGATAAAAAGGCCTAGGGCTATGACCTTCACCTATATGTTTGCGTAATGAGTTGTAAACGTTAAAGCTTGTTTTATTTATCGGGGTATATTATAGCTATCAACACTCAAGTACCCACTCACTACCTCTCGGTCAGAGAGTGATTTTGCCCAATTTGACTTTCTTAAGTCCAAATGAGTATTGAGCAAAACAGTTGATAATAAGCTCAAGNCTCATGGTGGAGTTGGGATTGGAACAAAAACATTTTCTTGAGGCAGTCGGCCTCGTCTATTGGCTTGAGGTTCAAGAGGGACCTCATCCATTGCATCATCATCAACGTCCACATCCCCCACGGCTATGTTTCCGAGCTCATTGTTTGCCATGATTGCACCTACAATACTCACACGTTAGTAACAAGGAAGGAAAAGAAGATATTCCAAAAACACACCTAAATATATAGCTAACACCGTCTTTTAGCTCCCCGGCAATGGCGTCAAAAATTGATCTCGTCCAATTTCACTCCTCTATTTGAGGATATGAAAACGATTGATGCAATAGTAATATCCAACAAGGAGTCGGAGTCGATTTTCCACATGGAGCTATGAATGGGTCTTAGAAATATATACTATAGTGTATGAGCTTGAATTATCTCAAATTGCACTTTCACAAATTTGGGTTGTTTCTAGGTCTAATTTAAACGAAGACTACAAACTAAGAATTTAAACGAGGAAAGTGTTTTTGGTTGTTTTTCAAATGTTATGAATGGCCTAGGGCTATGACCTTTATCTAGGTGTTCGCCTAATGGGTTGTAAACTTTAAAGCTTGTTTTATTGGTCGGGGTGTATTATAGCTATCAACACCTAAGTACCGACCCAATACCTCTCGGTCAGAGAGTGATTTTGCCCAATTTGGCTTTCTTAAGTCCAAATGGGTATTGAGCAAAACAATTGATGATAAGCTTAAGTCGGGTTTTACTATCTCTAGGTTTAACCCTTTAATTGGGCTTATCAATCTCTCGATTAACCTAATTCCTTGCTAGCCAAGTCAAATAGGCATGAAATAATATTTGCAACCATTAATTCTTCACATAAAAGCAAGAACTAGGCTAGATAATCAACGCCCAACCATAAACAAGCAATAAAGCAAACACCCATTAAGTTTACACACTAGGGTTGGGTCATAACTCTAGTGAAAATCTAGCTACTCATGCTTAAATTGGAAGAAAAATAATAATAAGAAGAAGTGATAATTAAACCCATATTGATAATTAAAATGATGAAATCAATATTCAAAAAACTCAAAATAGCAAAAACTACTAAAAAGAGTAAAAGAAAATGTCTATTGTAGCTGCTGATGTCAAAACTTGACCTAAAAAAGTGGAACTCTTCTATTTATACAATGCTGGAATTTTCGGCAAAAATGCCCTTGCGGAGGTTCTACGGCCGCATAATTCCATGTGTGGTCTGCATTTTGCTTCAGCCTGACAGGAATGGAAACCTGCGACTGCATAATTCTGAACTGCGGCCGCAATTCTCTCTTTCTGCGGTCCGCTCATTTCTGAGTGCGACCGCACATTGCTCTTCTGCGAACCGCACAAATGTGACTACGATTTCATAGCTGTTCTTCTGCGGCCGCACAATAATTATGCGGTCCGCACTTCTATTGAACTTGAGATGCAAGTTCTCTGAACTTTTTCTCTTGCCCAGGTTCTGCGGCCGCATATGTCATGTGCGGACCATACTTTGCACTTGTCTCTGATAGGAGTTTCTTCACAATCTGCGTCCGCAGATGAAAATCTGTGGTCCGCACTTTGAGCTTCTGTGCCTGTTTGTGTCCTTGAGTCCAGATCACTCCTTCTTGAGTTGGATTTCATCTTGGGAGCTCATTTTCCACTGTTCCTGTAATTAAGCATATTTTATCAGTTTTCGGGAACACAATTAAACGCTTTTGGACTAAAACGAAAGAAAAAAGATGCTAATAAGTAGTCAAAATCCCCACTTATCAGTTTTCACAGTAAACAAATAGTAAATAAAGAACACATGATATTTACGTGGAAAACTCCCTGCTCAGGAGATTAAAAACCACGACCTACCGTAGTAGGATTTCAACTCTACTAAAACTGAGAAAACTTCAAATTACAACCTATTGCAATCTATGAATTAAACTCTTAATCCCTCACCACTCTGTAATAACTCTACTACAAAGTAACACTCACGACTAACTCTAGTTAAACAACCAAAAAAATAATGGTTAAAGTTGTCCTACAAAATACTTCTGAAAATCTGTATAAGAATACAATTAAAGAACAAAAGACAAAGACTCAAAAAACTTAAGGACTCAAGACATCTTCAGTGTTGGGATCTAGTCCTTGGTTTGTAGCAGCTTTGTTCTTGAGTGCACCTGGAGGAAACAGTGGTGGATCGCACTTGAATGATATTTTTAGATTCTCAAGTGTTAGGTCAACCGTCGACAAGGTGGGTTTGCTCTGATGGTAAGCACCCTCCACTTCCAACCAAGAGGTTGTGAGTTCGAGTCACCCCAAGAGCAAGGTGGGGAGTTCTTGGAGGGAAGGATGTCGAGGGTCTATTGGAAACAGCCTCTCTACCTCAGGGTAGGGGTAAGGTCTGCGTACACACTACCCTCCCCAGACCCCACTAGTGGGCTTATACTGGGTTGTTGTTGTTGTTGTTGATGTGTGAAAAGATAGAGACATTTTAGCATGTACCCATCACTCCAGCAATGACACCGAAGATGAAATAAAGAGTCCATATATCATTGTGGTTAGTGGAGAATAACCATCAGACCGGATTTGTCGTAAGTAACATTCCCTTGAGATGTTACTGAAGAATTTGCTTGTGTTTAATCTTTCCCGATTAGAAATCATATAGGAATTTCTTATAAAATGAGCAAATTTATTGGATTGGTTTATTAATAGTCTTCATTCTTTTTTACTCTGCGCCATTGATTCTACTATTATTAGTGAGGAATAATGGAACAATTCCTTTATATTTATAGAGTTAGGGGACATAATTCATATGGATATAGTAAGTCTTGCTTGGGCTGCTTTATTGGTAGTCTTTACTTTTTCCCTTTCGCTCGTAGTGTGAGGAAGAAGTGGATTAATATGGATCATACATGGACGGTAGTTGGAGTAGGCGGCTCTCCCATGGTTCCCTCATCTGAAATCTCTAGGGAAGAGGATCAAGTTGGCCCTTGCGAACAGCTTGATGCACTATCTCCCTTCAACACTTTGAGCGAAATACGGCAAAATAAAAGGAAGGAAAATCCATGGACTGACCCAATCATCTCCACCCCATAGGAACTATGAGACCACTCCAAGGACGCCTTCGGCATCCAGGGGTCACAGACCGACCATAGAACCCTGTTCAATAAGTGGAACACATTAGTTTTAGTTTGGCCTCTAGTAGCAACGCCTGTGCCGCTGCACTGCTGCCAGTCGGTACAGTATCTGTTCCCTTATCTGGTTGCTCAAGAGTTAGACCAAACAACTTAGTATGTCCACCGGGCTCAAATGAACTTATTTGTATCAGGTTTCTATCCAGTTCCCTAATGAAGTTTGA
The DNA here is from genome assembly GCA_000715115.1 of Nicotiana otophora. Lineage (NCBI taxonomy): Eukaryota > Viridiplantae > Streptophyta > Magnoliopsida > Solanales > Solanaceae > Nicotiana > Nicotiana otophora. The sequence goes on from AWOL01S0013803.1 coordinate 68,657, forward strand.
TAAATTATCAAAACTATAATCACATAACTTATTAGGACACTCTCATCTCAATAGCTAGGGGTGTGGTTCTATTTGGGGTGTCTCATGTCAAGATGCAGCAACAATCAGTTGGAAAAAAACTGAATTTTGCTACTGATAAATTCCATTGCTAAAAATCGATCATCTTATTCATAGTGGCTGACAGAGTCCTCTCCGGACCACTAAGTTAAAAGTTTGATTATGGAAACTTATACATATGAGTAGTTAGGGCCCGTTTGGACATAAGAAGTTTTTCACTTTTTTTTAATTTGTTTTTACTTTTTTTCGAAATCTATGTTTGGCCATAAAACTTTCAATATTCACTAGAAGATGAATTTTTGAATTTTTCCAAAGTTTGAAAGTTCCAAAAAGTTATTTTTCAAAATTTTCACTCAGATCACTCACAAAATTTCAAAAACAACCCAAAATTATATTCATGTCCAAACACAACTCTAATTTTTAAATACTATTTTTACTTGACAAAAAATTTCATTTTTGATTTAACATTTTACAATTCTTATGTCCAAACTCCCACTTAATATAACTAAAATGAAACATAGTTGAATGCCAAGGGAAATTACATAAGTTAACCCTTAAACTTGTCCAAAAATGGAATTTCACATTCTAACTTTACGGGAAATTTTTTAACCCCTTGTTCTTGTTTCGGGTGGAACTAATGCCCCCTTAAGTACAACAATAACAACAACAATCCAGTATAATCCCACTAGTGGGGTCTGGGGAGGGTAGTGTGTATGCAGACCTTACCCCTACCCTGGGGTAAAGAGGTTGTTTTCGATAGACTTTTGGCTCCCTCCCTCCAAGAACTCCTACCTTGCTCTTGGGGTGACTCGAACTCATAATCTCTTGGTTGGAAGTGGAGGGTGCTCACCACTAGAACACCCAGCTCTTGTCAAATGCCCCCTTAAGTGAATGTTGTAAATAAAGTGTGATTTACTTACATCAAGCGTGTGAAAAGTCAACATCCTTAAAAAATAATGCTAATTGTTTGACACGTGGGATCCTTAAAACTTGACAAGTCAAATAACTCTACATAAAAAAAATAAAGATACAAAATTAAAATTATTATAAAATAAAGATAGTAAAGTAAAGACAAGTATAGAGAGAAACAGATATATTATTCAAACTTCAAACTTATGTACATAATGAACCGAATTCTCCTCTATTTATAGAAGAAAGGAAGCTGCTATGTAAGCTGCTACTGCAAGCTGATGTGTAAGATGCTACTCTAAACTGTTGTGCCAGATATAGATAATCTTCTACCATGGTTAATATTTATCTATAACGGAGTACCGAAAGGATAAGCTTCTTCAGGAGGCTTATTTCTAATAGAGTACTAAATAGATAAATATATTTATGGCGGAGTCTCATATGGATAAGCTTCTTCAGGAAGCTTATTTACAACGGAGTACTAAATGAACATCCATAATATAGTATATTTATAACACTCCCCCTTGGATATTCACTAAAAGATAATGTGCCTCACTAAAACCTTACTAGAAAAAAACCCTGTGGGAAAAAATCCTAGTGAAGGAAAAAGAGTACACATATTTAGTAATACGCATTGCTAGCTGCCTCATTAAAAATTTTATAAGGAAACCCCCGTGGGAAAAAACCTTAGTAAGGAAAAAAGAGTACATCGCGTATTTTACTCCCCTGATGAAAACCTTTTTTCAAATATTTAAGTCTCCGCATTCCAATCTTGTATACCATCTTCTCAAAAGTTGAAGTTGGTAAAGATTTATTGAATAAATCTGCCGGATTGTCACTTGAACGGATTTGCACATCAATGTCACCATGTTTTTGAAGATCATGTGTGTAGAATAATTTTGGTGAAATGTGCTTCGTTCTATCTCCTTTTATAAATCCCCCCTTCAATTGGGCTATCCATGCAGCATTATCTTCGTATAAAATTGTGGATCTTTTCTCACATTCCAAACCATATTTTTCTCGAATAAAATCAATTATTGATCTCAACCATACGCATTCCCTACTTGCTTTATGAATAACTATTATTTCAGCATGATTTGAAGAAGTAGCAACAATAGATTATTTTGTGGAGCGCCATGATATGATAGTACCTCCACATGTAAAAACGTACCCGGTTTGAGATTTAACTTTATGGGGATAAGATAAATAACCTGCATCTGCATAACCAACAAGATCTGCATTGTCTTTGTTAGCATAAAACAAACCCATATCAAGAGTTCCCTTTAAATATCGCAATATATGCTTAATCACATTCCAATGTCTCCGTGTAGGAGAAGAACTATATCTTGCTAGTAAATTAACATAAAATGCTATGTCAGGCCTTGTAGCATTAGCAAGATACATTAGTTCACCAATTGCACTGAGATAGGGTACTTCGGGACCAAAGAGTTCCTCATCCTCTTTTGGAGGTCAGAACAAATCTTTATTCACTTCAAGTGATCGAACAACCATTGATGTACTCAATGGATGCGCTTTGTCCATGTAAAAGCGTTTTAAGACCCTTTATGTATAGGCAGATTGATGGATAAAGATCCCGTCTGCTAAATGTTCAATTTGCAGACCAAGACAAAGTTTTGTCTTTCCAAGATCTTTCATCTCAAATTCTTTTTTAAGATATTCAATTGCCTTTTTGAGCCCTTATTAAGTTCCAACAAGATTTATATCATCAACATAAACAACAAGTATAACAAATTCTGAAGCCATTTTCTTTATAAGAATACATGGGCAAATAACATCATTTATGTAACCCTCTTTCGGCAAATATTCACTGAGGCGATTATACCACATACGCCCAGATTGCTTTAAACCGTACAAAGATCTTTGTAATCTGATTGAGTACATTTCCCGAGATTTTGAATATGCTTCAGGCATTTTAAATCCTTCAGGGATTTTCATGTAAATTTTATTATCAAGTGACCCGTACAGATAAGTTGTAACCACATCCATTAGATGTATTTCAAGCCTTTCACGTAAGGCTAAACTGATGAGATATCGAAATGTTATGGCATCCATAATTGGTGAATATGTTTCTTCATAATCGACTCCAGGTCGTTGTGAGAATCCTTGTGCAACAAGGCGAGCTATGTATCTTTAAACTTCATTTTTATCATTCCTCTTTCGCACAAAAACCCATTTATGACCAACTGACTTTATACCAGCAGGTGTTTGGACTACTGGTTCAAAGACCTCTCTTTTAGCAAGTGACTTCAATTCCGATTGAATTTACTCTTGCCATTTTGGCCAATCAGAGCTTTGTCGACATTCTTCGACAGATCGGGGTTCAAGATTCTCACTATCTTGCATAATGTTAAGTGCAACATTATATGCAAAAATATTATCCATCACTATTTTAGATCAATTTAAATTAGTCCCATCAGCAGTAGAACTTATTAAAAGTTCCTCACTCACCGAGTCTCGGGTTCATTGATTTCTTCAGGAATCTCAGAACTAATCAGATCTTGGGTCTCTTCATAATATCATTTTGATTATTTGTCGATTTTCTTTTTCTAGGATTTCGATCCTTAGAACCCAAAGGTCTATCACGCTTCAGGTGTGCTTTAGGTTCATTAGCTCTCATGCTAGTAGATGATCCTGCTGGAACATTAATTCAGATAGGCACATTCTCTGCAGGGATATGCGACTTAGTTATCCTTTTCAAATCAGTAAATGCGTCTGGCATTTGATTTGCTTTATTCTGTAAATGGATGATCTTCTGGACCTTCTGATTACATATAGGGGTACGTAGATTAAAGTGAGATAATGATGAAACTTTTCACACAATTTCTCTTTTGATTTCCTTTTTCTCTCTCCTAATTGTGGGAAATTTGTTTCATCAAATCGACAATCTGCAAATCGAGCAGTAAATAAATCTCCCGTCAATGGTTCAAGATAGCGAATAATAGATGGTGATTCAAACCTAATATATATTCCTAACCTTCTTTGGGGGCCCATCTTACTGCGCTATGGTTGTGCTACTACATATACAGCACATCCAAAAATTCGTAGATGGGCAATATTTGATTCATGACCAAAAACTAATTGTGACGAACAATATTGATTATAATGTGTTGGTCTGAGACGGATAAGTGATATTGCGTGCAAGATAGCATGGCCCCAAACAGTAGTGGGCAATTTTGTTTTCATAAGTAGTGGTCTTGCTATCAATTGCAGTCGTTTAATAAATGACTCTGCAAGGCCATTTTGAGTATGAACATAAGCTACAGGATGTTCAACTTTTATTCCAACTGATAGATAGTAATTATCAAAAGCTTGAGATGAAAATTCTCCAACATTATCAAGGCGAATAGCCTTTATAGGATAATCTAGGAATTGCGCCCTTAATCGAATTATTTGGGCTAATAACTTTACAAATGCCAGGTTGCAAGATGATAGTAGGCACACATGAGACCATCTTGAAGATGCATCTATTAGGATCATAAAATATCTAAACAACCCACTTGGTGGGTGAATAGGTCCACATATATCCCCATGTATACGTTCTAAAAAGGCAGGGGACTCAATGCCAACCTTCATTGGTGATGGTCTACTGATTATTTTGCCTTGATAACAAGCATCACAAGAAAATTCATCATTTGTAAGAATTTTCAGGTTCTTTAATGGATGCCCACTCGAATTTTCAGTAANTCCCACTCAAATTTTCAATAATTCGTCTCATCATTATTGATCCAGGATGGCCCAAACGGTCATGCCAAAACACAAAAGTATTTGAATCAGTAAACTTCCAGTTTACGATAGAGTGTGCTTCAACTGTACTAATCTTTGAATAGTATAAGCCAGAAGATAAAGTTGGTAAATTTTCTACAATGCACTTCTGGCCAGAAATATTATTTGTAATATAAAGATATTCTACGTTCATTTCATCTATTGTCTCAACATGATACCCATTTCGGCGGATATCTATAAAACTCAACAAGTTTCTTCGGGACTTGGAGGAGAATAATGCATTGTCTATAATAAGTTTTGTTCCCTTAGACAGAAATACAATAGCTCTTCCGGAGCCTTCAATCAAACTTATATTACCAGAAATTGTTGAAACATTTGCTTTTTCCTTATGCAAATAAGAAAAGTATTTCTGATCTTTGAATATGGCATGAGTTGTTCCACTATCAATTACACAAATATCTTCATGATTGGTCTTTGATCCAAACATAATTTGAGGATTATCCATATTCTTCAAAATGACATAAACAAAATAAATATGATAGTAAACATCATTTTCAAAGCATAACTTTTATTTATGTGCAACAATTACATAAGCATATTATCTACTACAAACAAAAAAAATTAAAATATTTACATTTCTACAGATTCACTACCGATCACATGACTTGTTTCTCCTTCTGGGAGTGTAAAATAATCAGCTACATCCAAATGCATGAAGTCTAAATTATCTTCAGAAATAAAATTTGCTTCAGCATTTTTCTCTGTCTTCTTTAGGGAGGCTTGATACAGCTCAACCAGGTGCTTTGGCTTACGACATGTACGTGACCAGTGCCCTTTTTCTCCACATCTATAGCATACATTTTCTGGCTTTGTTGCTTGCACCGCTTCATGATTTGTTCCTTCCTTTTTCACTGCTGGTGGTGAGGAGGGTTCTTTGGTGCATTATTATTACCATGATTAGAGTTTCCTCCCCGACCACGGCCATGACCACGACTGGGGCCACGTCCTCTTCCACGCTTAGCTTGGTGGAAGTTAGTCTCATTCACTTCATGGAATGGACAAGAACCAGTAGGTCGGCTTTCATGATTTTGCATTAGTAGCCCATTATGTTGCTCGGCTACAAGAAGATGTGAGATAAGTTCAGAATACTTTTTGAATCTCATCTCTCGATATTGCTGCTGCAGGAGCATATTCGAGGCATGAAAAGTGGTGAAAGTTTTCTCCAACATATCATGATCAGTAATATTATCAGCATAATCAGTAATATTATCACCACATAGTTTCAATTGGGAATTATACTCACTGATAGATTTAAAATCTTGTAGCCTTAGATGAGTCCAATCATAACGTGCATGTGGAAGAACGACCATCTTCAGGCGGTTATATCTATCTTTCAAGTTATTCCACAGTATGACTGGATCTTTAACAGTAAGATATTCCATTTTCAGGCCCCCATCAAGGTGATGGAGTAGGAATATCATTGCTTTGGCACGGTCTTGGTTTGATGCTTGATTTTTATCTTTGATGGTGTCTGCCAGACCCATCGCATCGTGATGAATTTCGGCATCAAGCACCCAAGACATGTAGCTTTTGTCCGATATATCCAGGGCTACAAACTCAAGTTTAGAAAGATTTGACATTATTTAGAAAAAGAAAATTCGTACCTCTGATACTTTNACATCTCATACTTTTAAAGTATTTTCTCGAGATGGCAGAGTCTCGTGCTGATAACGTGTTATAAAATAAAGACAGTAAAGTAAAGACAAATATAGAGAGAAACTGATATATTATTCAAACTTCAAACTTATGTACATAATGAAGTGAATTCTCCTCTATTAATAGAAGAAATGAAACTGTTGTGTAAGCTGCTACTGCAAGCTGCTGTATAAGTTGCTACTGTGTAAGCTGCTACTCTAAGCTATTATGCCAGATATAGATAATCTTCTACCATGGTTAATATTTATCCATAACGGAGTACCGAAAGGATACGCTTCTTCAGGAGGCTTATTTCCAATAGAGTACTAAATAGATAAACATATTTACGGCGGAGTCTCATATGGATAAGTTTCTTCAGGAAGCTTATTTACAACGGAATACTAAATAAACATCCATAATATAATATATTTATAACAAAAATAGGAAAGAGACCCCCTTTGTGCCCGTTATTTACTCCTTCGCCAAAATTATTTTCCTGCTGGTGCATCCTCTCATTATTTTATGACAAAATGGGATCTACAATATTTAAAGTACAAACTTTCTATCGATTAAGATTTTGTTGTTCTAGTTTTTAAATTCCTAATATTAAAATGAAGGAGAGGAAAAGGGGGTTTGACCAAAACATTATTGAAAATATGGCCGGAATCTGACTAACTTCCGGTGGATTTCATTATTTCTAGTCATAATTTTTTTTGTTCCTCTCTCTTCCTCTCCCTCTTTGTTCCTCCTTAAAGGCTGAAAACAATCTCAGGTTTCCTTGAGTTACTAGCTGCTCCCAGGGCAATCTCCAGCGGCGAACTTTAATGAGGGAAACAAATGACCGGTTGAGCATGCAGAAGGATTATAGGTTTTTGGTTTTGAAAAAAAAATGTTCAAAACTGAGTTTGTAAAAATCATTTGGGAAGAAGAAACTGAAGAAGAAATAACTGAATTTTTCTGTACAAAGCTTTTCTAGAAAAACTTTTTTGTAAGTCTCTTCTTTCTCATTATTTCTTGTGAGTTCTAAAATTTCAATTAAGAAGCTAAGTAATAGAAAAAGAGAGAACAACAACAACAACAACCCAGTATAATCCCACTAGTGGGGTCTGGGGAGGGTAGTGTGTATGCAGACCTTACCCCTACCCTGGGGTAGAGAGGCTGTTTCCAATAGACCCTCGGCATCCTTCCCTCCAAGAACTACCCACCTTTGCTCTTGGGGTGACTCGAACTCACAACCTCTTGGTTGGAAGTGGAGGGTGCTTACCATCAGANACCCTGGGGTAGAGAGGCTGTTTCCAATAGACCCTCGGCATCCTTCCCTCCAAGAACTACCCACCTTTGCTCTTGGGGTGACTCGAACTCACAACCTCTTGGTTGGAAGTGAAGGGTGCTTACCATCAGAGCAACCCACCTTGTCTAAAGAAAAAGAAAGAACTGATGACAAAATTGGAATCATATTGGTTTCCTTGCAACAACAGTGCAACATAAAGAAAGAACAAAAGGAAGGAAGAAGATAAGATAAGAAAATTAAAAAACAAAAAAGGATTAAAGGGTGTTATACATAAATCAACGCGTGCATAACACCAACCAAACATGAATCTGGAATTTGTACTGGGTGAATATGATATGATACGTGGCCGTATAAAGGGAGGACACATGAAATCCAAGATGGGGATGGCCAAAGACCGAACGCAGCCATTTCGCTTGTATCCGGAAAAGATAACTTTTATAAAGATGTGTTAAATGCTTTACGCCCGATAGCATTTAATAGGAAATATTCTGCAGTATTAAGAGCGACGGTCCGTTACAGAGAATTTGTCATTTATGCTCACCGTTACGTCTTCATCAATGACCCTCATAATTGACATTAAAGGAGGGAACGATCCTAGGACTTTCTTCCCTAGACATAACTATAAATAGTGAGCTGAGTGATCATTGTAAAGGAAAAGAATTTTCTGGTTAAATATATACTACATTCTATACAAAGTTTAATACAATCTTACTTTCTTGCTTTTTGATCTTATCATTGTTGTGCCCGGAAACTTTGTTCCCGAAACTGTCATCTATGTTGTTTTGTCTATATTTCAAGGCTAAGTATTATACATTTATTCAGTTATTGCATTATTTCAGGATCAAATTAGTTCACTTGTCTAGAAATCATGTATAAATTCAATTGTACCGTTTTACGGGTAAACAGTTTGGCGCCCACCATGGGACCTAGACAGTCGTGCAATTAAATTGATCCTTGTCTTTTTTACTAACGCGGTTTGATTATTTTTGTCTTAGAAAAAACCTCAAAACAATGGCAGATAACACTGTTAACAACACATACAACCCAGAAATTCGAGGGGAGCAACCTCATTTCGAGGATTCAATCTATACCTTCTAATCGGGTCGGGATGGCCCGTTTACAACCCGGTTCGATCCGGTTCAGCCCGGTACTGTAGCGTTTGGGGTGGGCTGGAACGGGTTGGGCGGGGAGCGGGTTTTAGACGAAAAGTTTTTGGATACCGGTGCACCGGAACCTGCTTAGTCCGGTAACCCGTTAACGGGTTTTTAATGGGCCACAACCCAGTCCAACCCGATTTCCGTTACAATTTTAATTTTTTTAATTTTCTGGACCGTTGCCAAAGGTCAAATTCAAAAATGATTGTTGGCCAACGGCCCTTGTTTGCAAAAATGTCCATTTCGGCCTATCCCCTTAAGAAAATAGCCCCCCACCCCTAATATTTGATAAATTACAATTTTAACCTTTTAAAAACTATAAATAGCCCCCCTTCTTCTTCATTTTTCCTCATAATTCACTCTCTTACTACTCTAATTCTCTCTCAATACTCTCTTGGTAATATTGATTATTGTTCTTAAATTCTCAATTACTTATTATTTCAAGTTTTATCAAATATTTAGTTTAGCCATAACAAAATTATTATTATCAAATATCAAGTATTCAAGTAAAGTGTGGTATCAAGTATCAACTATCAAGTATCGGTCTATCAATTGAAGTTTGATTTTTGATATCAAATTTAGTGCGGCATTCGGAATCCCGGTACACTCGTTCCATCTCTTTCTCTTCTTTGGTGTACACTTATTTTATTATTTAAAATTATTAATTTAATTTATTAATTTAATTTACATAATGGANCAATACTCTCTTGGTAATATTGATTATTGTTCTTAAATTCTCAATTACTTATTATTTCAAGTTTTATCAAATATTTAGTTTAGCCATAACAAAATTATTATTATCAAATATCAAGTATTCAAGTAAAGTGTGGTATCAAGTATCAACTATCAAGTATCGGTCTATCAATTGAAGTTTGATTTTTGATATCAAATTTAGTGCGGCATTCGGAATCCCGGTACACTCGTTCCATCTCTTTCTCTTCTTTGGTGTACACTTATTTTATTATTTAAAATTATTAATTTAATTTACATATTGAATATATTTAAAGCAGTCAAAAAAGTGTGCATTAGTAGAGGTGGTAGTAAGAAAACTTCTAAAAAGTCAAGAGGTGGTGCTGGTTCTTCTAGTAGCTTTACACATATTTCTAAAAGTTCACATGAAAATTTAAATGTAGATTATGAGCGACTTCAAGAAAATTATGGTATAGATGATGATTTAGATGATAATTTAGATGATATTCAATCACCTGATAATCTTGAAACACCACCAGCTTCACCTGGTAATGCTAGTCAAACTCACAATATTATGGGTGGAAGTCGTAGTAATACAAGTAGGCCTCCCCTCCCTATTAAGAAGAATCGAAGATTAAGAAGTAAGTGTTGGAATTTTTTTGACAGACTAAAAGAAGATAAAAATTATGTAAGATGTAGAATTTCTAAGGATATTTATAAACATGAGACCGGTAAGGGAGGAGAAACGGGTCAATTTTGTACGCACATAGTAGACAACCACCTTCTTGATTGGGGAGTAGATGAGGAAGATGGGCAACAAAAACTTAACCCGGGTACTGGAGGGTTAATGGGTAAATATGATATTAAGCAAAATCGGAAAGAATTAAAAGTTTGCAAACACTTAAGTATCAATAACATTGAATAAGAAAAATAAAATTTACTTTTAAAAAAAAAATAGCCCGGCCCGGTCCGGACCCGTCAAGCCCGAACTCGGACGGGCCCAAAAAAACCCAAAAATGTACAACCTGCTAACAAACCGCTAATTCAGCCCGCTAACCAGTCTGAAACGTTAAACAGACGGGCTAGTTTTTTTTGTGTACAGCCCGTCCCAGCCCGCCCGTTAAACACCCATAATTCAATCAATGACACTCAAAATGAGGGAAATGATGCCACGCCGGTGCATGACAGGAAGAACCCTCGACAGGCTCGAGAGACAACTCTTGATGATGCTGACGAGGAGCATGTCGTGGATGCAGTAAGGGTCCTGCGAGAGCAACATGCAATCATTCTAGGCCATCTCATGTGGCAGGATCAAGTTATGACAGAACTGAAGCAGGCACTATCGGGGCCTTCGAATAATGCAAACAGACGAGATCCAATTCCTCACGTTGTCCCCGCAAACCAAACAATGCAGAGAGTCGACAATAATACTCCCAGGGGTGAAGTTGGCTTCGACAGGTATGTGGGGAGCAGATCCGGCCTCAACAACGAAAATGACCCGTTCAAGAATGAACTTCTACAGTTTATGATGGAAGTAAACACCCGCATGAACCAAATCTCGGGCGCGCCACCAATATTGAAAGGCATGGACTCGAAGAAGTATACTCAATTGCCATACAGGCCGAGCGCGGCACCATAACTAATCCCGAAGCAGTTCAAAATGTTTGAAATGCCAAAGTATGACGGGACTTCAGACCCACAAGAGCATATTACCACCTACACAATGGCGATAAAAGGAAATGATCTAGCTCCTCAAGAAATTAAATTTGTGCTGCTAAAGAAATTTGGAGAAACTCTCACGAGGGGAGCCCTAACGTGGTATTCATTATTACCCGAGTATTCTATAGATTCCTTTGAGATGCTCGTGGATTCTTTCATCAAGGCTCATGCGGGAGCCAGAAAAGTACAATACCGGAAGACCGACATATTCAAGATCGCACGGGGCAAATTCGAATTATTACGAGAGTTCGTTACCCAATTCCAGAAAGAAAGAATGTTACTTACGGCTGTCCCGGATGAATGAGCAGCTGAAGCATTCACCAAAGGGTTGAACCCGAGAAGCTCAAACGCTTCCCGGAAGCTCAAGGAGAGCATGCTTGAGTTCTAAGCAACAACTTGGGCATGTCCATAACCAGTACGAGTCAAAGATAAGGATCGAAGATGACCAGGTCGGTTTCACATCATCAGCTAAAGGACGGGAGAAGAGCAGAGAAAAATCAAAGATTGACTACGACGTGGACACACGGATTTTGAGGGGCCAGTTTTTGCCCTACGAGCAGACCTAAGGCCATGGCAGAAACTTCAGGGCAACAAACAAGTTCATCACTGACAGAGGGATCGATCGTGGTCGAAACAATAGATCACTACAGGATAAGGAGACGTCGGGGTCTCAAGATCCTTCTTACCCTATGTTATCGGAATATAACTTCAACGTCAGTATAGTAGAGCTGGTGTCAGCCATAAGAAACATTAAAGATGCATGATTCTCGAGACCTATGAGATCCGATTCTAGCCAAAGAGATTCAAACTTATGGTGCAAGAACCAAAGAGATCCAAGCCCGAAAGACTCGTTCCCACTGCCAAATATCGATCAAATGATTGATGCCACGACCGGGAACAAGTTGATGAGTTTCCTTGATGCTTATTCCGGGTATAACCAAATCAAGATGTACTCGGAAGATTAGGAAACAAATTCATTTATAACAAATTTCGGTACATATTGTTACAATGTAATGCTCTTCGGGTTGAAAAACGCCGAAACCACTTATCAACGGCTCGTAAATAAGATGTTCGAAAAGCAAATAGAAAAGACTATGGAAGTTTATATAGACAATATGCTCGTTAAGTATTTGAATGCAGGTGAACATCTTAAACATTTGCAAGAAATATTCGACATCCTGAGGAAGCATAACATGAAACTTAATCCTGAGAAGTGCGCGTTCGGGGTCAGTTCTGGTAAGTTTTTGGGATTTCTGGTCTCACAAAGGGAAATTGAGGTAAACCCCGATAAAATCAAGGCCATATAGGATATCCCGAATCAATTGTCGAACGTAAAGGAAGTCCAAAGGTTCACAGGAAGATTAGCCGCTTTGAGTAGGTTCATTTCCCGGTCATCAGAAAAATGTCATCGCTTCTTCACACTGCTCAAAAAGAAGAAGAATTTCGAATGGACACCAGAGTGCCATCAGGATCTGAGGGATCTGAAGAAGTACTTACCAAGCCCTCCATTGCTCACAAAACCAAAAGAAGGTGAAACACCGCTAGTATACCTCGCGGTTTCAGAAGTTGCCGTAAGTGCCGTTTTAGTCCGGGAGGACAAAGGTACGCAATTTCCTAGTTATTACGTTAGCAAAATTTTAACGGGAGCAGAAACTCGCTACCCAAATTTGGAAAAACTAGCCTTAACTCTCGTAGTCACCGCTCGGAAGCTGAGGCCGTACTTCCAATGTCACCTGATAGGCATGGTGACTACTTTCCCTTTGCGAAACATCCTCCATAAACCCGAGCTCTCGGGCAGATTGGCCAAATAGGAAGTCAAAATGAGTGAATTCGACATAGAACATAAACCGAGGATTTTAATTAAGTTGCAAGTCTTGGGTGACTTCGTGGACGATTTCAGTCCCGGATTGTTGCCTCTAGCAACCATGGAGGAAGTAATGGTGTCGGAATCGACATCGGGGATTTGGACCTTATTTATAGACGGAGCTTCAAATGTAAAGGGGTATGAACTCAAAATAGTCTTAATCACGCCTCCAAGGGAAACCCTAAGGCAAGCCATCAGAACGATCCCTTTAACTAACAATGAAGCAGAGTTTAAAGCTTTGATTGCAGGGCTCGAATTGGCCTGGGGACTTGATTCCGAGGTTATCGAAATTAAATGTGACTCGTAGCTGGTTGTAAATTAAATGTGACTCGTATTTGATACCAAAGAAGAACATATGCAACAATACGTGGTAAAGGTTCGGGCTCTTTTTGGCACGATTCCAGGTAAAGACCCCAAAGCATCACGGGCGTTATGCGCCAAAGCTGCACGATATAGCTTCAAGAGAGGCCAATTGTATAAAAAGTCCTTCCAAGGCCCGCTGGCCCGATGTTTAGGAGTGTCAGAAGCTAACTATGTCATGAGAGAAGTCCACGAAGGGATATGCGATAACTACTCGGGCGCAGATTCTTTGGTGCTGAAGTTGGCACAGATAGGATATTATTGGCCTCGTATGGAACAAGACGCCAAAGACTTCATACGAAAATGTGATAAGTACCAACGGTACGCACCACTAGTACACCAACCGGCAGAACCCTTACATTCGGTTCTGTAACGACCCCGCCGGTCGTTTTGAGAATTTGAGCCCCGATCCCCTAATATCTGCTTTCCCCATATTTGTTTCTGCTTTTGGGATTTGCCGGAGTGTTTGTTTGTGGAATTCGGGGAGTTTTGGGACACTTAGTCCTTAGTTGTAAGTTTAAGCCTTAGAGTTTGGACCGTAGTCGGAACTAGGTAAAGCCGGATCTAGAATGGAATTCTGTCAACTCTATTAGCTCCGTTGAGTGATTTTGGGATTAGGAGTGCGTCCGGAATGTGTTTTGGAGGTGTTTAGTAGATTTAGGCTTGAATTGGCGAAAGTTAGTTTTTCGGCGATTTCAGCCGATAGTGGAAACTTTGATATCGAACTCGGAATGGAATTCCGAAAGTGGCTGTAGGTTTGTAGTGTCATTTGTGATCTGTGTGTAAAATTTAAGGTCATTCAGACTAGATTTGATGTGGTTCTGCGTCGTTTGTAGAATTTGGAAAATTTTACATTCTTAGGCTTGAATCCGTGCTTAATTCATGATTTTGGTGTTGTTCGACGTGGTTTAAAGGCTCGACTAAGTTCGTATGGTGTTTTAGGAGTGGTTGGTATATTTGGTTGAGGTCCCGGAGGCCTCGGGTGTGTTTCGGATGCTTAATGGGAAGAAATTTGGACTTAGGAAAATCTGGTGCATTGCTGGTTCTGGTGTTTCACACCTGCATAGGGGAATCCGCAGGTGCGCTGGAGAGTTCGTAGATGCGGAAATGGACAGGGCATGCTGGTCTCGCAGGTGCGGCTGGTCGTCCGTAGAAGCGGAGCCGCAGATGCGGCCCAGGGGTCGCAGATGCTGACCCAGCCCAATAAGTGACTTCCGCACCTGCGTTGATATTTCCGCAGGTGCGAGACCGCAGATGTAGCCCCGTGAGCACAAATGCGGAAATCGCTAGGCAGAAAAGGGGATTTCAAAGGTTTGAAATTTCATAACACAAAATTCGATTTGGATCTCGGTGGGAGACGATTTCTCGAGGGATTTTGAAGAAGAACTATTGGGTAACGAATTCTAACTCTATTTTGATCATAATAAAATAATCTATTGTTGTTTTCCTCGTCTAATAAGGAAATTGAGGGTAGAAGTTTGGAAATGGGGGAAAAGGTTCCCCAATTAAAAATTTGAGATTTGAATGGGATTTTGATGTCAGATTTAGATGATTTTTATTTGAGTGAACTCATGAGTGAATGGGTGTTTATAAATTATAATTTTTACCCGATTCCGAGACGTGGGCCCGGGGTGACTTTTTGGGCGTTTTTCCTAATTTCACGCTTTAGCTTCGAATTAATTAGCTAAATTAGTTACTTGTAGTTATATTTACATTATACAATTTATTTGAATAATTTCGGGCCATTTGGAGTCGGATACTCATGGCAAAAATGTGTTATCGAGGTGATTTGAGTGGTTCGAGGTAAGTGGC
Organism: Nicotiana otophora; assembly: GCA_000715115.1. Classification (NCBI taxonomy): domain Eukaryota; kingdom Viridiplantae; phylum Streptophyta; class Magnoliopsida; order Solanales; family Solanaceae; genus Nicotiana; species Nicotiana otophora. The sequence continues at coordinate 83,952 of AWOL01S0013803.1, forward strand.
TTGCCTAACCTTGTGTTGGGGACTTTCCCCTTAGGATATTTCGATATTATTTGGTGTGTGAGTGTCGTGTATATGAGGTGACGAGTAAGTACATATGATGTTATTGCAAAAATCCCGTTTATCCTTTTTTTATCATAAATTGTTCCTCTTATTAAATTGCACTAATATGCTTAATTGTTTAGTTTAGACTAGAAAAGCATGCTTACGTGTTTTAATTGCCTACTTGACATTCTGTGCGTCATGCTTAGTTAAATCCCTATTTTTCTTGTCTGTGTTCAGTATAAACTGTATAACTCGATATCATACCTGTCATTTTATCTTGCGTTGCATATTTAAATTGGGACTACGGACGTATTCCGGGAGATCCCTATGTCTTGCATATTTACTTTGGGACTACGGACGTATTTCGGGAGATCCCCCAGCACTGCATATTTACTTTGGGACTACGGACGTATTCCGGGAGATCCCCCAGCACTGTATATTTACTTTGGGACTACAGACGTATTCCGAGAGATCCCCCAGCATTGCATATTTACTTTGGGACTACGAACGTATTCCGAGAGATCTCCCAGCACTGTATATTTACTTTGGGACTACGGACGTATTCCGGGAGATTCCCATGTACTGCATATTCATTCGAAACTTCGGGACGGTATCCCGGAGATTCCCCATTGTGTTTACTTTGTTCTGAGCCTAGAGCTCCCTTAACTGTTAAATTTTCGAGAATTTCTTTACTGGGTACCATTGTGGTGTACTCATGCCCTTTTCTGCATATGTTTTCGTGTGCAGATCCAGGTACGAGCTATCAGCCTTGGGGTTAGTGTGTGCTGCTGATTCTAGGAGACTTCAAGATACTTCTGCTTGCGTCCGCAGATCTTTGGAGTCCCCTTCTACTCCCTCGCCTATAGGCTTTCTTTATTATATTCAGACTTTTGTATAGAGCTACATAGATTATAGCAGCTTGTGACTTAGTTATATTCCGGGTCTTGGGAAATATTATTTTGTATATGCCGAGTGGTACTACTCTTGGCTATTCATAATATGCTATTTATCTATAAGATGTTGTATTTTCTTTATATTTTTCGTAATATTAGGCTTACCTAGTCGTAAAAGACTAGGTGCCATCACGACACCGTACGGAGGGTTTATTTGGGTCGTGACGAGTTGGTATCAGAGCACTAGATTCATAGGAGTCGCGAGTCACAAGCCGGTTTATTAGAATCTCGCGGATCGGTGCGGAGACGTCCGTACTTATCTTCGGGAGGGTATGTAACTGTTAAGAACAATCATATTTCTTTTGATTTCCTTGTCGTGCGAGTTATTGACACCAAAAATTCTAAGATTCTATTATATTCTTTCTCACAGATGGTGAGGACCCGTACTGGGAGGACCGACGATCAGGAACCCGAGCCCCCTGTCAGAGCCGCTAGAGGCCGGGGTCGGGGTAGAGGATGACCACGCGCTGTAGCCCGAGCACCTGCAAGAGCTGCGTCAGAGGAGCCCCTAGCAGCTCGAGTTGGAGGGCCAGCACCGGAGATCCCTATTGCTGCTCCAGCCCTCCAGGAGACTTTAGCTCAGTTCTTGAGCATGTTCAGCACTCTGGCTCTGGCTGGACTATTTCCGATAGCTCCCACTACATCTCAGGACGCGGGAGGGACACCGACTCCCGCAGCCCGTACTCCTGAGCAGAGGGTCCAGGTTGATCAGGCCCTAGAGTATATTCCTATTCCCCCAGTGGCTCCGGTTCAGCATGAGATCAGGATAGGTGCTTCTGAGGCAGAGCAGCTCAGACTTGAGAGGTACAAGAAGTATCACCCACCTACTTTCAGCGGACTAGCTTCAGATGATGCTCTGAGTTTTCTTGAGGAGTGTCATCGTATTCTCCACACTATGGGCATTGTGGAGATGAGTGGGTTTTCTTTTATCGCTTTCCAGCTAAGGGGAGCGGCATATCAGTGGTGGCGTGCCTATGAGCTGAGTAGTCCGGACGAGGCAGTCTCACTCACTTGGACTCATTTTTTAGAGATGTTCTTGCATGAGTATGTTCCTCAGAGCCTCAGGGACACTTGGCGCACAGAGTTTGATCAGTTGCGTCAGGGTGATATGACTGTGTCGGAGTATGCAGTCTGTTTCAGTGAGTTAGCTCGCCATGCACCGGCTCTGGTTGCTACAGTCAGAGAGAGGGTTTGTCGCTTCATTGAGGGACTCTACCCCAGTATTCGGACCAGTATGGCCAGGGAGTTGGAGATGGACATCACTTATCAGCAGGCAGTGAGCATTGCCAGGAGAGTGGAGGGCATGTTTTCCCGAGACAGAGAGGAGAAAGAGGCCAAGAGGTCTCGAGAAACTGGTCATTATTCAAGAGCTCGTGCACCACCAGCATGCTATGGTAGGGGTTTTGTGAGTCGCCCTGTTCATTCAGCTCTTCCGGCAGCCAGCGGTATCCCAGCTCCTCCTAGACCTCAGGAGCCGTATTATGCACTGCCAGTATCCAGTATGCCTCATGCTCGAGGTGCTATCACCGGCTAGTCTAGCAGGTCAGGTCCGAGTCAGTCTCAGCTATCGCGTCCTCCGAGAGGTTCTTTTGAGTGTGGTGACACTCGTCACCTGGTTAGCGATTGCCCCAGAGCCAGGAGAGGTGCACCTCCATAGATTTATCAGCCTCCACATGCTCCACCAGGTCCTCCGGCCATTCTTCCAGTACCAGCTGCCACCCCACCTCCTCAGTCAGCTCGAGGTGGAGGTCAGAGAGGTCGAGGTCGCCCTAGAGGGGGAGGCCAGGCCAGGTACTATGCTCTTCCAGCCCATTCAGAGGCCGTTGCTTTAGATTCAGTCATCATAGGTGTCGTCCCTGTCTGTCATAGGGGTGCATCAGTATTATTTGACCCAGGCTCTATGTATTCATATGTGTCTTCTTATTTTTCTCCACATTTGGGGATATCTCGGGATTCTTTGAGTTCCCCTGTTTATGTATCTACTCTTGTGGGAGATTCTCTCGTTGTGGACCGCGTATATCGGTCGTGTTTGATTGCTCTTAGTGGTTTTGAGACGAGAGCCGATTTGTTATTACTCAGTATGGTAGATTTTGATGTTATCTTGGGCATGGACTGGTTGTCGCCTCATTATGCTATTCTTGATTGTCACGCTAAGACCGTGACGCTGGCTATGCCAGGCTTGCTGAGATTAGAGTGGAGAGGTACCTTAGAGTATACTTCCCGTATGGTCATTTTATTTCTTAAGGCTCAGCGAATGGTTGAGAAGGGGGTGATGTGTATTTGGTCTATGTGAGAGATGTCAGTATTGATACCCCTATAGTTGAGTCAGTTCCAGTAGTAAGGGACTTTTCAGATGTGTTTCCAGCTGATCTTCCGGGCATGCCGCCCGACAGAGATATTGATTTCGGCATTGATTTATTGCCGGGCACTCAGCCCATATCTATTCCTCTTACCATATGGATCCTCCTGAGTTGAAGGAGTTGAAGGAGCAGTTGCAGGAGTTGCTTGATAAGGGTTTCATCAGGCCCAGTGTATCACCTTGGGGTGCTCCGGTCTTATTTGTAAAGAAGAATGATGGTTCTATGCATATGTGTATGGATTATCGAAAGTTGAACAAGGTTACAGTGAAGAACAGTTATCCTTTGCCTCGCATTGATGATTTATTTGATCAGTTACAAGGTGTCAGGGTGTTTTCCAAGATTGACTTATGTTCTAGCTATCATCAGTTGAAGATTCGGGAGCCGGATATCCCGAAGACTGCTTTCAGGACCAGATATGGTCACTATGAGTTTCTTGTCGTGTCATTTGGGCTGACCAGTGCCCCAGCAGCCTTTATGCATTTGATGCACAGTGTATTCCGGCATTATCTTGATTCCTTTGTCATTGTGTTTATTGACGATATCCTGGTATATTCCCACTCTCGAAAGATCATGAGCAGTACCTGAGGACTGTGCTTCAGACTTTGAGGGAGAAGAATTTATATGCAAAATTTTCTAAGTGTGAATTCTAGCTTGATTCAGTGGCATTATTGGGCCACATAGTGTCTTGTGATGGGATCAAGGTAGATCCGAAGAAGGTGGAGGCAGTGCAGAGTTGGCCTAGACCGTCATCAGCTACAGAGATCCGTAGTTTCCTTGGTTTGGCGGGGTATTACCGTCACTTTTGGAGGGATTTTCATCCGTTACAGCACCTATGACCAGGCTGACCCAGAAGGGTGCTCCGTTCAGGTGGACCGAGGAGTGTGAGCAGAGCTTTCAGAAGCTCAAGACAGCTTTGACTACAGCCCCAGTATTAGTATTGCCTACAGGTTCGGGGTCCTACACTGTCTATTGTGATGCCTCGAGGATTGGCCTTGGAACGGTATTGATGCAGGACGGTAGGGTGATTACCTACGTATCTAGACAATTGAATGTGCATGAGAAGAATTATCCGGTTTATGATCTCGAGTTAGCAGCTATTGTTCACGCCCTGAAGATTTGGCGTCATTATTTGTACGGTGTTCCCTGTGAGATTTACATTGGCCACTGGAGTTTGCAGTACTTGTCCAGGCATAAGGACCTTAATTTGCGTCAGCGGAGGTGGTTGGAGCTACTTAAAGACTATGATATCACTATATTATACCACCCGGGGAAGGCCAATGAAGTGGTCGACGCCTTCAGTCGCCGGGAAGAGAGTTTGGGGAGTTTGGCATATCTTCCGGCAGCTGAGAAGCCCTTAGCCTTGGATGTTCAGGCCTTAGCTAACCAGTTCGTGAGATTGAATATTTCAGAGCCTAGTTGGGTATTAGCTTGTGTGGTTGCTCGGTCTTCTCTTTATGATCGTATCAGGGAGTGCCAGTATGATGATCCTCATCTTCTAGTCCTTCAGGATAGAGTTCGGCGAGGTGATGCCAGAGATGTGACTATTGGTGATAACGGTGTGATGAGGATGCAGGGCTAGATCTGTGTGCCCAATGTAGATGGGCTTCGGGATTTGATTCTCGATGAGGCCCACAGCTCGCGGTACTCCCTTCATCCCGGTACCACAAAGATGTACAAGGATTTGAGACAACACTACTGGTGGAGGAGGATAAAGAAGGATATAGTTGGGTTTGTGGCCAAGTGTCTCAACTGTCAGCAGGTCAAATATGAGCACCATAGGCCGGGTGGATTACTTCAGAGGTTAGAGATCCCAGAGTGGAAGTGGGAGCGGATCACCATGGACTTTGTAGTTGGAGTTCCACGGACTTTGAGAAGGTTCGATGCTATTTGGGTGATCGTGGATCGACTGACCAAGTCAGCTCATTTTATTCCAGTGTTGACCACGTATTCTTCTAAGAGGTTGGCTGAGATTTATATCAGAGAGATTGTCCGCCTTCATGGTATTCCAGTAACCATCATTTCAGACAGAGGTACACAGTTCACATCACGGTTTTGGAGAGCCGTACAGCAGGAGTTGGGTACTAGGGTGGAGTTGAGCACAGCCTTTCACCCTCATACGGATGGGCAGTCCGAGCGCACGATTCAGATTCTTGAGGATATGCTCCGTGCCTGTGTGATGGAGTTCGGAGGGTTATGGGACCAATACTTGCCACTTGCGGAGTTCGCTTACAACAACAGTTACCAGTCCAGCATTCAGATGGCACCGTATGAGGCTTTTTATGGTAGGCAGTGCCAGTCCCCAGTGGGATGGTTTGAGTCGGGCGAGGCCCGATTGTTGGGTACAGATTTGGTCCAGGATGCCCTGGATAAAGTGAAGGTGATTCGGGAGAGACTTCGCACAGCCTAGTCCAGGCAGAAGAGTTATGCAGACCGTAAGGTTCGTGATTTGGCATTTATGGTTGGTGAGCGGGTCTTGCTTCGGGTATCACCTATGAAAGTGTCATGAGGTTCGGGAAGAAGGGCAAGCTGAGCCCGAAGTTCATTGGTCCTTTTGAGATATTGCGGCGAGTTGGGGAGGTTACTTATGAGCTTGCCTTGCCCCCTAGCCTAGCAGGAGTTCACTCGGTATTCCACGTGTCTATGCTCCGGAAATATCACGGTGATCCGACTCATGTATTAGATTTCAGCTCAGTCCAGTTGGACAAAGATCTATCTTATGTTGAGGAGCCAGTAGCCATTTTGGACAGGCAGGTCAGAAATCTCAGATCAAAAAATATTGCTTCAGTAAAGGTCCAGTGGAGGGGTCAGTCGGTCGAGGAGGCGATTTGGGAGACCGAGCAGGATATGCGCAGCTAGTACCCTCATCTTTTCACAGTTTCAGGTATGTCTTTATACTCGTTCGAGGACGAACGATTGTTTTAAGAGGGGGAGGATGTAACGACCCGGCCGGTCGTTTTGAGAATCTGAGCCCCGATCCCCTAATATCTGCTTTCCCCATATTTGTTTCTTATTTTGGGATTTGCCGGAGTGTTTGGTTGTAGAATTCGGGGAGTTTTGAGAAACTTAGTCCCTAGTTGTGAGTTTAAGACTTAGAGGTTGGACCGTAGTCAAAACTGTGTGAAGAGAGATCTGGAATGGAATTTCGTCGACTCTTTTAGCTTTGTTGAGTGATTTTGGGATTAGGAGTGCGTCCGGAATGTGTTTTGGAGGTCTGTAGTAGATTTAGGCTTGAATTGGAGAAAATTAGTTTTTCGGCGATTTCGGCCGATAATGAAAATTTTGATATCGAGCTCGAAATGAAATTCCGAAAGTGGTTGTAGGTTCATAGTGTCATTTGTGACCTGTGTGTAAAATTTGAGGTCATTCGGACTAGATTTGATGTGGTTCGGCATCGTTTGTAGAATTTGGAAAATTTTAAATTCTTAGGCTTGAATCCGTGCTTAATTCATGATTTTGGTATTGTTCGACGTGGTTTAAAGGCTCGACTAAGTTTGTATGGTGTTTTAGGAGTGGTTGGTATATTTGGTTGAGGTCTCGGGGGCCTCGGGTGTGTTTCTGATGCTTAACGGGAAGAAATTTGGACTTAGGAAATCTGGTGCATTGCTGGTTCTGGTGTTTCGCACCTGCGGAGGGGAGTCCGCAGGTGCAGACTCGCAGGTACGCTTGAGCGTTCGCAGATGCGGAAATGGACAGGGCATGCTGGGCTCGCAGGTGCGGCTGGTCGTCCGCAGATGCAGACCCAGCCCAATAAGTGACTTCCGCACCTGCGTTGAATTTTCCGCAGGTGCGAGACCGCAGATGCAGCCCCATGAGTGCAGATGCGGAAATCGCTAGGCGGAAAAGGGGATTTCGAGGGTTTGAAATTTCATAACACAAAATTCGATTTGGAGCTCGATGGGAGACAATTTCTCGAGGGATTTTGAAGGAGAACTATTAGGTAACGAATTCTAACTCTATTTTGATTATAATACAATAATCTATTATTGTTTTCCTCGTCTAATTAAGGAAATTGAGGGTAGAAGTTTAGAAATGGGGGAGAAGGTTCCCCAATTGAAAAGCTAAGATTTGAATGGGAATTTGACGTCGGATTTAGATGATTTTTGTTCGAGTGAACTCGTGAGTGAATGGGTGTTTATAAATTATAATTTTTACCCGATTTCGAGACGTGGGCCCGGGGTGACTTTTTGGGCATTTTTCCTAATTTCATGCTTTAGCTTCGAATTAATTAGCTAAATTAGTTACTTGTAGTTATATTTATATTATGTAATTTATTTGAATAGATTCGGGTCATTTGGAGTCGGATACTCGTGGCAAGAACATGTTATTGAGGTGATTTGAGCGATTCGAGGTAAGTGGCTTGCCTAACCTTGTGTTGGAGACTTTTCCCTTAGGATATTTCGATATTATTTGGTGTGTGAGCGCCGTGTACGTGAGGTGACGAGTACGTACACGGGTTGTTATTGCAAAAATCCCGTTTAACCTTTTTTTATCATAAATTATTCCTCTTATTAAATTGCACTAATATGCTTAATTGTTTAGTTTAGACTAGAAAAGCATGCTTACGTGTTTTAACTGCCTACTTGACATTTTGTGCGCCATGCTTAGTTAAATCCCTATTTTCCTTATTCCTGTTCAATATAAACTTTATAACTCGATGCCATACCTGCCATTTCATCTTGCGTTGCATATTTAAATTGGGATTACGGACGTATTCCGGGAGATCCCCCTGTCTTGCATATTTACTTTGGGACTACGGACGTATTCCGGGAGATCCCCCAGCACTGCATATTTACTTTGGGACTACAGACATATTTCGGGAGATCCCCACGCACTGTATATTTACTTTGAGACTACGGACGTATTCCGAGAGATTCCCCAGCACTGCATATTTACTTTGGGACTACGGACGTATTCCGGGAGATCCCTCAGCACTGCATATTTACTTTGGGACTGCGGACATATTCTGGGAGATCCTCATGAACTGTATATTCATTCGGAACTACGGGACGGTATCCCAGGAGATTCCCCATTGTGTTTACTTTGTTCTGAGCCGAGGGCTCCCTTAACTGTCAAATTTTCGAGAATTGCTTTAACTGCGTTACCGTAAATTCTACTTATATCTTTTATTGTTTAATTTATTATATTTACTCTGGTAGGGCCTTGACCTGACCTCGTCACTACTCGACCGAGGTTAGGCTTGGCACTTACTGGGTACCATGTGGTGTACTCATGCCCTTTCTTGCACATGTTTTCGTGTGCAGATCCGGGAACGAGCTATCAACCTTAGGGTTAGTGCGTGCTGCTGATTCTAGGAGACTTCAAGATACTTCTGCTTGCGTCCGCAGATCTTCGGAGTCCCCTTCTACTCCCTTGCCTATAGGCTTTCTTTATTATCTTCAGACTTTTGTATGGAGCTACATAGATTATAACATCTTGTGACTTAGTGATATTCCGGGTCTTGGGAAAAATTATTTTGTATATGCCAAGTGGTACTACTCTTGGCTATTCATAATATGCTGTTTATATTTAAGATATTGTGCTTTCTTTATATTTTTCGTAATATTAGGCTTACCTAGTCGTAAAGACTAGGTGCCATCACGACACCTTATGGAGGGTTAATTTGGGTTATGATAGGTTCTGTCCCCATGGCCGTTCATGAAATGGGGGATGGACATCGTCGGACCGCTGCCACCGGCTCCCGAAAAGGTACGGTTTCTTTTAATTTTGACACACCATTTTTCTAAATGGGTGGAGATAGGTCCTTATTAGAAGATCGGAGAACGAGAAGTGGTCAATTTCCTGTGAAAAAAATAATTTGTAGATTCAGAATACCAAAATAAATAGCATGCAACAAGGGGCCACAGTTTATTGGTGCAAAAGTTACAAAGTTCCTCGAAGATTTGAAGATAAAGAGGATCACATATTCCCCTTAACATCCGAGCACAAACGGTCTAGCGGAGTCAACAAACAAAGTGATCATTCAAAACCTCAAGAAAAGGTTGGAAGCAATAAAAGGAAAATGTGTCGAAGAATTGCCCAGAGTTCTATGGGTCTACCGAACAATGGCTAAATCGAGTACAGGAGAAACTCCTTTTTTCCTTGTGTACGGTGTTGAAGCCCTAATCTCTATATAAGTAGGTGAACCTACTTTAAGATATTTTCGGGCAGATGAAGAATCGAACAACGAGGCTATGTTAATCAACTTGGAACTGCTCGAGGAACGCATGGACTTGGCGCATGTAAGAATGGTAGCTCAAAAGCAGAGAATGGAGCGATATTGTAATCGAAGAGCCAACTTCCGTTATTTCAAAGTAGGAGACTTGGTTCTAAGGAAAGTAACCTAAAACACCACGGGAGCTCAACGCGGGGAAGCTAGGTCTAACGTGGGAAGGTCCCTACCGGATTTCAGCTATCACTGGGAAATGATCATACGAGTTGGAGAACCAGAATGGAGACAAGTTGCCTAGAAACTGGAACGTGGCATACCTCAATAGATATTATTGCTGATGAACATTATTCAAGCGGAAAGTATGTGCTGCACTCTTTTTCCCTTCATTTAGATTTTGTCCCAATTGGGTTATTCTGACAAAGTTTTTAACGAGGCATCAACAGAAAGCATACTACGAAGACAAAAATAATAAGACCTTTAATAGCAAGGCAAACAAGCAAGCTTACACTCATGGACGGTTAGATAATCTTTGGTTCGATAGCAAATTCTCACTAGGAAGTTAAGGTTGCTACCGAACAAAGGTTACCCAACTGTTCACGAGCACAAACCACTAGAGGGTTGTTAGATATTCCTTCGCTCGATAGCATAAATTCCTGAGGGAAGTAAAGTTGTGTTACCAAGCTGAGAATTTTCTAGAAATTCATTAGTGGAATCTTCGAAGATAAAAGATTTCTAGTGTTCCAATTCACACTCTTCACATTCTAACACTGGGGGGAATGATATGAGGATACGACAACAATGACTGCCATGTCAACTGGGGAAACTAAAATCCGGAAACTAAACATATCATCGGGACCGGGGACTGCGCATCTAGCCCCGTAGAAACAAGTTGTACAAGATAGCCTCAAGTAATGGCAATTTCTTTTCATCATAGCAAATGCTTATGTATGTTTTGAAAATAAAAGGAATAAAATAAAATCCTTTTGTTTTTATCATGTTTCTTTTCTGAACGATGAATAAACTTTGTCATTTGAATGTTAAACAAGTATTTCAAATGTTAGTACCGTAATAAACAAGAGACGTCCTCTTTAAGAGCACCGTAAATATAAGAGGGCCCTCTCTAATAAAAACCCTCACGTTAAAGGGTTGGTCCCGGAAGAATTTATGCCTGGAATCAAAAATGCCTTCGGGGAAAAATACACCTGAAGCCACATATGAAAATACGCAAAAGGTATACTTGCACAAATACTTATAAAAACCATCACGTTAAAGGGTTAGTTCCGGAAGAATCTATGCCCGGAATCAAAAATATCTTCGGGGGAAAATACACCCGAAGCCACGTATGAAAAGGACGCAAAAGTAAACTTGCTCAAATACTTATAGAAACCTTCACATAAAAGGGATAATGCTCGGAACCAAAGTGCGTCGAGGAAAACACATTCGAGATTACACATAGTAAAGTGTGAATAGGAAAATGTGTGTTGAACTCTTGAGCAAATGCAAAGATTAAAGACTTGCATGGATATTTAAACGAAAGTAAGACTCAAACGATACTTGAGCAAAAATATGTCTTTATTTACAAGAACATTCCAAAACGGTAAAAGTTCAAAATGGGAAAAGGAAAAGAAAAGCTAAACTGCAGCACCTCCGAAACCAGGAAGAAGAGAAGTGTCCGCATTCCCGGGAGAAGTAGGTGAGTCCATCGATGGCTTGACGTTTTCCCCAGTTTGGTCTTCAACATCGTCATCTTCCGATCCCTTTTCAGTTTCCAAAAACTCTGAACCGGAACCAGAATAACCAGGAGTATAAGACTGCAATGGGAGTTTATTTTTAGCAACTAACTCAAGCTCTCGGGCCTTAGCAATTTCGGCATCAAAGTCGATGATACCAGCTTTGGCCTCCTCCAAGGTTTTTCTCCTCATGCTGTATATGGCGTAAGTTTTTTCAACAACGAGGGAAGCCGCTCGGTGCTTAAGTTCTTCTTTGAGTCGGGTAACCTCGACAGAAAGGCTTTCCTAGGCGGACCTAGCAGATTCGAGGCTGACATCAAGGTCGCGGACAGTTGAACTAAAGAGCCTAGTATGCTCGATATTTTTCTTGTACTTCTCTTCTAGCTGGGCGTGTTTCACCCCCACAGCAGCAAGCTCTTCAATTTTGGAGTTCAAGGATGCTTCTAAGTTAGTTACTTTTTTTGTAGTAGCAGCCTCGCGCTCGGTTGCAGCAAGAACGACATCCTGGATTTCAGCCCATTTGGCCTTAGCCTCATCAAATATAACCCTCAGCGGGCCAATTTCTTGGCTATGTGTTACCACTTCTTACTCGCTTTGCTGCAAGAGAGCCTCCAAAACAACAGTCTCAATAGCTTTGCTTTCCAGTTCAGAGAGGCGAAGAACAATTTAGTCTCATTCCCCCATAAGCTGATTCCGTTAGGAAGTAAGTTCTTCCTTTTCACGAATCAACCTTTGAAGGCCCTCAAAAGAAAGAAAGTTGTCCTAGAAAACAAGAAGAAGTAAAACTTAGAATACATTCATATAAAAGTAGAAGAAGTAATAAAGGAAGAAAAGAACGTACCGTTGCGACGTTGCGCATGGCATTGTTCAACAAGCACTCTCCCGAGAGTGCTTGAATCTTTTTCCAGTCTTTTTCTGAAGCCAAAGGCCTCAAATAATTAGCAAGCTCCACCGGTCGGGATAGCAAGTTGCATCCGGTAGAGACAAAAAAAGTAGCGTTCCTCCTTATTTGTGGATCTTCAGAAGGGGCAGCATAATTTTGCTCCAAATTCCCATGAATTGGGGACTGTGGAAAAGGAACAAGTTCTTCATGGTCAGACGTGGCCGATGGAGGTGATGTAGCAACCATTGGTGGAAGAGTGAATGAAGATGGAAGTGATGTAGCAGTTGTTGGTATTGGTGAAGGTGGAGATGAAGCTGATGGAGTTGAAGAATGAGAAGCAGCTGCATCAAATGCAGTGTTGGGTGTTGGATGCTCACCAAACAAAGACGGCAAGGACCCGGTACTCAACCCCGCAGCACCGGTTACAGCAATTGGGGCCCGAAAATGGGAGTTGGCAATTTCTACCAAATCAGATTCTCCCCAAAGTGCCGAGACATCGTCTTCAGTTGGTGTAACTATCTCAATAGGTCGAGCATCCTGTTGAGATGATGAAGATCGTCGCCTTCTATGTAAAGAATCTCCCTTGTCACTAGCTTATTCATCATCATCATTCATCACGGTGTCTATGACCGGCCCGGAAGGAGGACTAGTTGTCATCGCAACCGGAGATGACTCGGGGGTATCAATCTTTGCCCTCTTATTCTTTTCCCTGACCGCGGAGGAACGTCTTCTCATTGGTTGCTTATCCTCCGGTCGGGGACTCCATAAAGAAGTGTTTGCGCCCGAAACAGGCCCGGAGATACCTGTTCGACTAAGTGCTTCCTGAAGCAGCCTCGCTGCATCAGTAGGATCAGCCAAAACGTCCTCCTCAGGGACAGCAACAGAGCCCGCAGGTAGACCTAATTTCATGAACAAGTCAGAAGGGTTCAATCAAGTTCTCCATATACAAAAAAAAAAATAGAAGCAAGGTAAATTAAAACTACCATGATTTTTGCCCTTCCACCTGTATTTAAAGGCCAGTTCTTTCCAAAAACGAGTTTCGGGCATCGTGACGTCCAAGATCTTCTGAATCCACCTGTCCAAACCTTTCACTACCGGTGGAATCCATCGAGTTGCTTAAACATGCGAAGGGTGAGAGTTGATACGGCCATAAAGGAATATCTAGTAAAAAGAAATACTAAACAAAGAGCTTATAAGTGCGGTTCCAAGCGGCCAGAAAGGATGGAGCCATTGTCGGAATGATGTCGTTGGTGGCGACTGCAATGAACTATTCCATCCACCCACAGACGTTGTCATCATCCATTATGGACAACAAAGCATGGTGGTCACGCTTGCAGAGGTTTATCATTCCCCAATGGAAGATTTTGGGAGAATAAAAACTCATCATATGAGCTAAGGTTAGCTCTTCTCCAGTCTCCTAGAACAAACGTCGAAGACAGGCGACCGTCTTCCACATTGAAGGACTTACCTATGCTGAACACACTTGGTGGCGAAGGCAAAACTCCGCAATTACGGAATCAAGCTCTCCGCTCAAAGAAAACGCACCCAAAGTAAAGAGATACGTATAAAAGTATGTAAAACCTTCCTTGGGTAGGATCACTCACTCCGATAGATGAGGAGCAATGATATCCAACTCATGGCAGCGACCGTCTTTTTTCACAGCAGGAATACTAGAAGAACGAATTGAATAAGGGTACCTGCTAACAGTCCATGTACGAGGGTTAACAGTGGGGAATTTATTTTCAAGGTCCTTTGTGATACTAAGTTTTCTTGGATGATGGAATCCACCGTTGGAGCAGAAAAGTCCTCGACTTTTTCTTGTTCTTTGAAGAACCAACACGCTCGGAGGAATAAGCCATTGAAAAGGAAGAAGGAAAAGGTTTTGTGTTTGAAGAGAATTGGAGAAAAGATGGAAAATAAAGATGTAAATCGGAAGCTCGAGAAATTATGAACACAAATGAAAAGAATGTTGCGTATAAGTAAAGTTTTGGCGGCTAAATTCATGGCCATGATTACCTCGATAATCGGCAAAAGATGTGCTGAATCATGGGATGACACGTGTTCGGGGCATTAAATGCGGAGAGACGTGCATCTAATCAACTGTCATGAACCTTCAGAGGGAGTTATAGTAATTCCCGCCAAAAAGGTATTTCTACCAACTTTCCGGTAACACAAAGTTATGTCACCGAAAAGCAGGGAGACTATCTCTATAGGGTGAAATATAATATGACACGTGGCCTTCTAAAGGAAGGACACATGGAACCCAAGACTGGGATGGCCGAAGACCGAACGCATCCATTTCGCTTGTCTCCGGAAAGGATAACATTAATAAAGGTGTGTTAAATGCTCTGCGTCCGGTAGCATTTAATAGGGAATATTCTGCAGCATTAAGAGCGACGGTCCGTTACAGAGAATTTGGCATTTATACTCACCGTTACGTTTTCATTAATGACCCTCATAATTGACATTAAAGGAGAGAACGATCCTAGGACTTTCTTCCCTAGACATAGCTATAAATAGTGAGCGCAGTGATCATTGTAAAGGAGGCGAATTTTCTAGATAAACATATACTACATTCTATATAAAGCTTAATACAATCTTACTTTCTTACCTTTTGATCTCATCATTGTGTGCCCGAAAACCTTGTTCCTGAAACTGTCATCTATATTGTTTCGTCTATATTTCAAGGCTAGAAACCACGTATACATTCAGGATCAAATTAGTTCACTTATCTAGAAACCACGTATAAATTCAACTGTACCGTTTTACGGGTAAACAGAATTCTCTTAGTAGGGGGTATTAGTTCCATCCGAAACAAAAATAAGGGGGTAAAAAATTATCCGCAAAGTTAGAATGCGAAACTCAATTTTCGGGACAAGTTTAGGGGGTAACTTATGTATTTTTCCAAATGCCAATGTAGTGTGGACAATGGCGGCTCAATCCATATTGTGGCCTAAAACCAAAGGGTATTATCACTTTTAACCCGCGCTAGAAACTATTTATATCTGGTAGCCGAAAAAGTATATAAAATTTGTATAATTTTTGTATATAGCATACATAATGTGTGTGTGTGTGTGTATATATATATATATATATATATATACAAATTTTATATATTTTTCTTCTATTATCTTTACAGCAGCTATACAATGTCATTTTTCTAAAGCCAAGCTTTACTAAAAG
>AWOL01S0013804.1:0-26004 GCA_000715115.1 Nicotiana otophora
ATATATTCAAGACATCAAATCCAACGGCACGGCAACACCCTTCGTGCATTTATCTCATCCTCATCAATTATGCGTAAAACAGTACCAACCAAATGACAAAAATGCCGATAATAGAAATAATAGTGTAGGAAATAATCAAATAGCTATGGAGAACGAGAATGTACATGAGAACATCAGTAACAGACTGAACAGAAAACATTGAGGTAATAACAACGATTAGGAAAAAAAGGGATGTAACTTCGACTAACTAGCAAGGTGAAGGCATGAAAATAGATATCGCAAATAAGGAAACGAACACATGATCTTTATAAATTAGCAAGTAGGGACATGAACGACTAGTATGGAAGAAGACCTATACTTAAGTGCAACAAAATAGATGACATGGATGCAATCATAACAGCAGGAAGTAAGCATGACATTGGCAAGTTTAAGTAAATAGAAGGCATGGTAACACGACAACAAAGGTGATAGAGGATACGACAGAATAGTAACAACATATTACATAAGAACCATGAACACGATAACAACAACTCCAGGTAAAGACATAAAAATATCTGCAAGAAAGAGATATCACAACATAATGCATGTCTCTCGTCCTCACTTGCACGGAAACTCCATTCGTGCCATGAACTCACCATAACATGAAAGCGTAATAATATCAATACAATGGCACGACATCACCCTTCGTGCTTTTACTCACAATGATATGGCACGACATCACCCTTCGTGCTTTTACTCACAATAATATGGCACGACATCACCCTTCGTGCTTTTACTCTCAATAATATGGCGCGGAATCACCCTTCGTGCTTTTACTCTCAATAATATGGCACGACATCACCCTTCGTGCTTTACACTCCTCCTTACCAAGCATATGTATATCAATGACAAACAAGGCAGGAAGCATAAATAACGTCAAGGGGAGTGTTTAAATGAATATTTCAAATGAATCCCAATCACAACTTTCCAAGCCAACAATAATTCAATAAACCCACAAGAACCTTTTTATTCATGTATTCCAACAAATTTCACAAATGTTCTACAACAGAAGTATAGAATCTAGTATCTCAAGAATATCGGCCGTAGCAATGTATTAATGATTATGCATATTGATGACCGAATTAAACACACCAATGTATTCTCAGAATTTCCATCAAATTTGATCAAGTTATAATAAGCTAAGTCTTAGTTTCTAACATTTAATACTATGTTCTTAGTATTTAGGAGCCAAGGCATGAGGCAAGAAGATCACGTGATTATACAAGACACAGTTTATAACATATTTTTCCCCCGAGCATGGTTACCCTGGAACATGCATATATGCTTGTCACCTCATATATGTATCACCCCCGCATGTAGCAAACAATGTCAAATAGTAGGAAAAAATTCCCTCAACAAAGTTAGGCAAAATACTTGCCTCAATTCGGCTAATTCAATACTCAATTTAGCTTTTCCTTTACCAATTCACCTCTGCTCGGTTCAATCTAGTCAAAGACGACTTAAACACATCACACAATGCAAGGGAAAACAACTTCAATTAATAAAGGTGTGATTTTTATTCAAATTCTAAAAAGTCAATAAAGGTCAACTCCCCGAGCCCGCACCTCGGAACCCGATAAAATTTACAAAACCCAAATACCCATTCCGGTACGAATTCAACCATACTAAAATTATCAAGTTCTGATACCAATTTGTCCTTCAAATCATCATTTTGCATTTTTGAAAGATGTTACAATTTTTCCCAAATTTTCCTTTAGATTCTCATGAATTTGATGTTAAATCATATATATAATCATGAAATATAGTTGGGAAATGATTAAAGGTACTTACCCAATGATTTGGTATGAAAATCCTTTCACAAAATCGCCTCTTCTCGGACCTAGGGTTCAAAATATACCCAAATGAAGCTAAGTCTCGGGATCCTCAGCACTTAACAGGTTGCAGATGTCGCATTTGCGACAGGGGGTTCGCAAATACGACCCTCGCAAATGCGAACAATGTATCGCAAATGCGAACTGGAGGGCCTCCTGCTTTGGTCGCAATTGCGACCCTATACTTCGCAAATGCGAAGGTAGAAATTTCACAAATGCGGCAGAGTTCTTCGCAAATGCGAACTCTCCCCAACAACCCAGACGTCGCAAATGTGATGGCTTCTTCACAATTGCGGCTGTCGCATTTGCGACCAATATATCGCAAATGCGATGATATGAGTACCAGCAATCAAAATTTATGAAGAATCAATCTGAAACTAATCCGAAACTCACCCGAGCCCTCGGGGCTCCAAACCAATCATGCACCCAGGTCTAGAAACACAAAACGAACTTGCTTGCACGCTCAAATCATCAAAATAACTTCTAAAACTACGAATCGGACGCCAAAACGCATGAAGATCAACTAAACTTCAAGAACTTCTAGAATCGCAACCGAGCGTCCGAACCATATCAAATCAACTCCGAATGGCGCCAAATTTTGCAAACAATTTCCATTTGACGAAACGAACCTACTCGAAGCTTCAAATCACGCATAACAACCTCGAAACAATGAATCACACCTCAAGTCAAAATCAATGAACTTTGAAACTTCAACTTCTACAACTGATGTCGAAACCCCTCAAATCACCTCCGTTTGACCTCAAATATTGCACACAAGTCACAGTTTCCATTATGGATCTATTCTAACTTACGAAAACAGAATCCGACTCCGATATCAAAAAGTCCACTCCTAGTCAAACTTCCCAAAAAATCCAACTTTTGCCAATTCAAGACTAATTCGACTACGGACCTTCAAATTACAATCCGGATGCGCTCCTAAGTCCAAAATCACCTAACGGAGCTAACAGAACTGACAGAACTCCATTCCGAGGTTAAATGCTAAAAAGTCAAACTTGGTTAGCTCTTCCAAGTTAGAGCTTTAATTTTGAAGTTCATTCTTCTAAATAGATTTCGGATAACTTGAAAACTAACACCGGCGGTTTACGTAAGTCATAATACATCATGCGGAGATACTCGAGCCCTCAAAACATCGAGAGAAGTGCAGATCTTCAAAATGACCAGTCGTGTCGTTACAACGATACATCTTCGTACCACCTGGATGAATAGAATACCGAGAACTATGTGCCTCCTCTAGGATCTTTTTCCTCAGTCCATCCACATTAAGAACACACAGACGACCCTGGAGTCGTAGAACACCATTCGCACCAATAGTAACTTCCTTGGCACCACCTCGTAGTACTATTTCATGAAGAACCATCAAGTGTGGGTCATCATACTGGCGAGCCTTGATCTGCTCAAATAGTAAAGATTGGGCCACAACACATGCAAGAACTCGGTTGGGCTCTGAAATATCCAACCTCACAAGTTTGTTAGCCAAGGACTGAATATCCGAGGCTAATGGCCTTTCCACTGCTGAAATGAAAGCCAAACTACCCATACTCTCCGCCTTTCTGCTCAAGGCGTCTGCAACCACATTTTCTTTGCACGGATGATACAGGATAGAAATATCATAATCTTTTAGTAACTCCAGCCATCTTCGCTGCCTCAAATTTAGGTCTCTCTGCTTGAACAAATGCTGCAGACTGCGATGATTAATGTAAACTTCACAAGACACCCCATAAAGATACTGCCTCCAAATCTTAAGAGCGTGAACAATCGCAGCTAACTCCAAATCATGTGCCGGATAATTCTTTTTGTGGGGCTTCAGCTGACGTGAAGAATATGCAATAACTTACCCTTCCTACATCAATAAACAACCCAAGACGACGCGTGAAGCGTCACAATACATTGTATACATCCCCGAACTGGAAGGAAACACTAACACTGGTATAGTAGTCAATGCTGCCTTGAGCTTCTGAAAGCTCACCTCACAATCATCGGACCATCGGAACGGAGCACCCTTCTGGGTTAATTTGGTCAAAGGTGCTGCAATAGATAAAAAACCTTCCACGAACCGACGATAATAACCTACCAAACCCAAAAAACTCCTGATCTCAGTCGCCGAATTGGGACGATGCCAATTCTGAATTGCCTCAATCTTTTTGGGATCCACTTTAATACCCTCGCCCGATACAATATGTCCTAAAATGCTACAGACTCAAGCCAGAACTCACATTTATAGAACATAGCATATAGATTTTATTCCCACAATGTCTGAAGCACTACTCTCATATGATGCTCATGCTCTTCCTTACTGCGCGAGTAGATCAAGATGTCATCAATGAAGACGATGACAAACGAATCAATTTTTGGCCTGAATACCCTGTTCATCAAATCCATAAATGCAGTCGCGGCGTTAGTTAAACCGAAGGACATCACCACAAACTCATTATGACCATATCTAGTCCGAAAAGCAGTCTTCGGAACATCCGAATCCCGAATCTTCAACTGATGGTACCCCGACCTCAAGTCGATCTTAGAGAACACCCTAGCACCCTGCAACTGGTCAAATAGATCATCAATATGTGACAACGGGTACTTGTTCTTAATAGTGACTTTGTGCAATTGGCAATAATCAATACACATCCGCATTGTTCCATCCTTCTTTTTCACAAATAATACCGATGCACCCCAAGGCGATACACTCGGTCTGACGAACCCTTTGGCTAGTAACTCTTCAAGTTGTTATTTTAATTCTTTCAATTCTTTTGGAGCCATGCGATACGGTGGGATAGATATAGGGTGGCTATCTGGAGCCAAGTCAATACAAAAATCAATATCACGATCAGGTGGCATACGTGGAAGATCTAAAGGAAATACACCGGAGAACTCACGAACTATATTCACTGAATCAATAGCCGGAGTCTCTGTAGTAGTATCCCGAACATAGGCTAGATAAGACAAACAACCCTTCTCAACCATGTGTTGAGTCTTTATAAAAGAAATAACTCGATTAAATGAACTAAC
The DNA here is from genome assembly GCA_000715115.1 of Nicotiana otophora. Classification (NCBI taxonomy): domain Eukaryota; kingdom Viridiplantae; phylum Streptophyta; class Magnoliopsida; order Solanales; family Solanaceae; genus Nicotiana; species Nicotiana otophora. The sequence goes on from AWOL01S0013804.1 coordinate 4,899, forward strand.
AGACAAACCCTTCCACTCCATCTTAGGCAATGTTAGAATGGCCTAGGTAATAGTCTTGGCATGGCAAACTAGAATAGCATGATATGGAGATAACAAGTCCATGCCCTGAATAATTTCAAAATCGGTCATCTCAAGCAATAGGAGATTTTCTCTAGTTTCATAACCATAGAATGTAATAATACAGGACTGGTATATCCGGTTCACAACAACAGAATCGCCCACAGGAGTGGACACATAAAAAGGAGCACTCAAGGACTCACAAGAAACACCCAGGAATGGAGCAAATAGAGATAACACATATGAATACGTAGATCCTGGATCGAATAATACCGAGGCATCTTTGCCGCAACCAAAAATAATACCTGTAATCACGGCATCTGAGACCTCTGCATCTGGTCTGCCCGGAAAAGCATAGAACCGAGTTGGAGCGCCAACTGGCTGACCTCCACCTCTAGGACGGCCTCTACCCACCTGTCCTCCACCTCTAGGCGGTCCGACGACAGGTGGAGCAACTGGTCCGGTAATCATAGGTTGCTGACCACGTTGCACTAGTTTACCCTAAAGCCTGGGGCAAAATCTCTGTATGTGACTGGGGTCCTCGCACTCGTAACAACTCTGCAGTGCACTAAGCCGCTGACTAGAGGTCTGGCCCTGGGGACCTGAATACCCATTGGAAGAACCCTGAATAGCTGGTGGGCGATAAGAATTCTCTAGTATAGCACTGAAATAAGGTGGTACTAGAGCACCCCGAGGAGGCGGTGGTGCTAGATATGGGGGCATGCTGGACTGCCCTCTAGCGAACTAACCGCTGCCCCAAGACGGAGCACCTCTGAACTCTCCAGAATACCTGAACCGCTTATCTCTCATACCCTGCTCTCGGCTACGCTGACGTACACCCGCAATCCTGTGGGCTATCTCCACGACTAGCTCATAAGAAGTACCCATCTCAACCTCTCAAGCCATAGTGGCCTGAATGCCAATATGTAAACCCGTAATAAGCCTCCGCACTCTCTTCGCCTCAGTAGGGAGTATCATAAATACATGGCGAGATAACTCAGAAAATCTCGCCTCATAATCGGTCACTGACATCTGACCCTGCTGGAGCTGCTCAAACTGAAACCTCAACTCTTCCCTCTGGGAGGGTGGAATATACCTGTCCAGGAAGATACGGGTGAACATGTCCCGAGTTATGGGAGGAGAATCTGCTGGTCTGCCAAAAACATAAGACTGCCACCATCTACGGGCTCTGCCCTCTAGCTGAAAAGTAGTAAAGTCTACCCCATGAGACTCCAATATCCTCATGTTGTACAGTCTATCCTTGCACCAATCAATGAAATCCTGGGGATCCTCGTGTCGCTCACCCCAAAATAATGGAGGATGTAGTCTAGTCCATCTGTCCAATAGTTTCTAAGGGTCAGCGGCTACAGCTGGCCTGGGCTCAGGTGTAGCTGCTACTACTGGCTGGGCTCCACCCACAGGTAGTGCACCCTGGGTCTGATATACAGCAGCTGCCTGTCCATGGGCCTGTGCGGTAGGGGTCTGTGCTCCCCCACCCGCCTGAGATGTGGCTGGGTCTGCCGGAAATAAACCGGCCTGAGTCATATTGTCCATGAACCGCAGCATACGACCCATGACATCCTGAAATCCTGGTGCACATGTGAAATCCACCAGAGCTGGCTCTGCCACAGGCACCTCACCTTGTTCCTCAATAATGGGATTCTCTGCTGGACCCACTGGCGGCATAACTGGAATAGTCTTGGGACGTCCTCTCCCTCTACCACGGGCCGGAGCCCTCCCTCGGCCTCTAGCAACTGGGGGAGTAGCTCTTCCCTGGTCTGGAACCTCATTAGAGCGCGTTCTCACCATCTGTGAGAGAATAAGAGAAGGATATTTAGTATTACATTAATTGCACGATAGAATATGAAGAAAGGTAGTTTCCTAATACCCTATAGCCTCTTGAAGATAAGTACAGATGTCTCAGTACTGATCCGCAAGACTCTATTAGGTCTGCTCATAACTTGTGATACCTACGTGAACCTAGTACTCTGGTACCATGTTGACACGACCCAATTTAACCTATAGGTCGTGATGGCGCCCAACACTATAGCTAGGCAAGTCAACTAATAAATTAAACGTATATTGATTAAACTTTTAATCCAAGAAAATAATAAAATACCAAATTCTACCAATGTATGTGCCAAGACCTGGTGTCACAAGTGTATTAGCATCTAGTAGATTATACAAAATCTCAAATACTGTCTAAAATAAAAATAGACAGAATGAAAAGAAAATACAAGGAGAGACACTGGTAGCTACAGAACGGCTCAGAAAGGTAGCTCACCACTATGACCCTGGATAACGTGGATGTAAGACTGTAGGTCCCCCACTAGTACTTGCCATAGGTCCTGCACAAAGTGCAGCAAGTGTAGTATGAGTATGTAAACAACGTGTACCCAGCAAGTATCAAACCTAATCTCGAAGTGGTAGAGACGAGATGACCGACTTTGACACTCACTACGGATCAATAATAATAATTGAAATAAAACTAGAATACATAATTCAGCATGATTCACAGAATATAACAAAAATTTATTTAACCAACAGAAATAATTAAATTCATTCAAATGCAACAATTCTCAGTATATTAACTAAATTCCTTCAATTCAAATAAATTTTTAGTTTATCAATTAATCTCATTTATAGGAATAACAATAATTCCTTAGCTAACATGGATAATAATCCTTAAATTCCAAAAAATTTCAAATTTATCAATTAGATTCACAAGCTACAATAAACTATCAAAGTATCGTGTAATTATTATTATTAAGCACAATTTCTGTCGAGGTCGTTCGGCCCGATCCAGAACATTGTGTACACTGCCGAGGGACGTGCGGCACGATCCATAGATACATCTATCCTGCCAAGGCATTCGGCCCGATCCACAAGAAAGGAGGACATTTTCTTATATACCTCCGGAATAAGAGTATTTATTGTAAAACTTTATTCGAGAGGATAACAATTTATTTCAACAATTAATTAATCTAAACATAAATTACGCATATTAAAATTTCATATTTTTCTACCTTTCATAACAATTCACAATATATACATCAAATATTGTAATTAATAAAGAATATAATTTATACAAGTAATACATGCTTTGAGTCCTAAATCCCGAACTTTAGCATTAATAGTAGCTACGTACGGACTCTCGTCACCTAATGCGTACGTAACCCCCGCAACTAGTAACAATTATTTAATTTAATCACCTGTGGGGTAAATTTCCCCCTCACAAGATTAGACAAGAGATTTACCTCAATTTGCTCCAATTTAATCCATTAGAAGGCCCTTTCCTCAATTATCCAACTTTGATTGGCTCGAATCGAACCATAAATAATTCGATACAATCACTAAAATTTATAGGAATCAATTCTATAAGAAATACTACATTTTCAATAAAAATCCCGAAATTAATTAAAAAATATTGTGGGGCCCACATCTCAAAATCTGACGAAAGTTATGAAATCCGACAACCCATTCAATTACGAGTCCAATCATACCAGTTTCACTCAAATCCTACTCCGAATCGATACCGAAATCTCAAAACTTCGTCTCTATGAGATTTCTAAAATTTTCCAAATTTCAATCTCAAAACACTAATTAAATGGTGAAACAATTATACATTTGTGTATATAGACCAAATTCGAGTTGGAATCATTTACCCCAAATGTCTTTCCTTGAAAATCTGTCAAAAGACACCTTTGCTCAAGCTCAAGTTTGTCAAAAATGGCAAATGGGTCGAATGCCTCTGTTTTTATAACTTACAGATCTGTCCAGACGGATCAGGGAGCTCGATCAGGGAGTCCGATCAGGGAGCTCGATCAGGGGAGACCGATCAGGGAGCTCGATCTTGGGAGCTTGATCAGGGAGTTCGATCATGGGAGCTCGATCATGGGAGCTCGATCTTGGGAGATCGATTAGGGAGTTCGATCATGGGAACTCGATTGTGGGAGCTCGATCTTGGGAGCTCGATCAGGGAGTTCGATCATGGGAGCTCGATCTTTGGAGCTCGATCTTGGGAGCTCGATTTTTGGGCCTCGATTTTTAGGCCTCGATCTTGGGCTCGATCACAACCCAGAATTTCCAGCAGAAGAGAAAACTTGCAGCAGTTGTTTAAGTCTAATTTTTGATCCGTTAACCATCCGAAACTCACCCGAGGCCCTCGGAAACTCAACCAAATATACCAACAAGTCCTAAAACATCATACGAACGTAGTGGAACCTCTAAATCACATCAAACAACGCTAAAACCACGAATCATACCCCAATTCAAGCTTAATGAAACTAAGAATTTTCAACTTCTACATTCGATGCCGGAACCTATCAAATCAAGTCCGATTGACCTCAAATTTTACACACAAGTCATAAATGACATAACGGAGCTGTCAAAATTTTAGAATTGGATTCTGACCCCGATATCAAAAGGTTAACTCCCCGGTCAAACTTCCAAACTTTGAATTCCTATTTTAGTCATTTCAAGCCTAATTTCACTGCGGACTTTCAAATAAAATTTCGATGACGCTCCTAAGTCCAAAATCATCATACGGAGCTGTTAGAATCATCAAAATTCTATTCCAGGGTCGTTTGCACATAATTCGACATCCGATCACTATTTGAACTTAAACTTTTAATTTTTCATCAAAATTCTATTTCTCGGGCTAGGAACCTCGGAATTTGATTCCGGGCATACGCCCATGTCCCAAATCACGATACGGACCTATCAGAACTGTCAAAACACTGATCCGAGTCCGTTTACTCAAAATGTTGACCAAAGTCATCTCAGTTGAGTTTTAAAGCTCTAATTCATATTTTAATCCATATTTCACATAAAAACTTTTCGAAAAATTTTATAGACTGCACACGCAAGTCGAGGAATGATAAATAGTACTTTTCGAGGTTTTAGAATATAGAATTAATTATTAAATTTAAAGATGACATTTTGGGTCATCACAACTTTTATCACGGCGAGATGGCCTATAATATCTATAAACTTTAATAATTGAACATTTAAGTTTTAAAATGACTATTATTGAGTCAATAATTTACAATAATAAAATAATATATAAAAATATACAGAGTTTTCATTTGTTAGAATATTTGTAAAAATAAAAATAAAAATAATTAACGATAACTCATTTAGAATATACTTCATCTTCTATTATTTCATCCTTATTATTTCAAGAATTCATACGTCAATAGAAAAATATTTTTTGACTATATGCTATTTTATAATTATTGAGTAAATTCTATACATTTACAAATGATGTTTGCAAGTCAACCATTTTTGAGTGTAGCTTTAAATATTATATAAAATTTTAAAAAATAAAATTTTAATTAATTTTAAAATCCTAAATACTAAAACATTTAACATGGAATGTATTATAATTATGGTACAAACTTCAAAAGATTAAATAATTTATTTAAAGTAAAATCTTAATTGATTCATAATTTAAAATATTAGAATTTTTTATCTAATTCAAAGAAAGAGTTATTTAATAACTAAAACTTTAGTTGATTTAAAAATTTTAATATTAAATAAATAATTAAATATCGTGAACAAAATTTGTATCTAAAAATATAAAATAATTAATAAAGGAGATAAATCAATATTAAACTAACATTGAAATCCTTATCAAATGCGCATTCCTAATGTCTATATACGTTGAATAAAGGGGAAAAATTTACAAACAAATCTATCTATACTATATTAAAAGTACGAAGATCCTTAGCGAAACATCGTTCGCCTTTTTTACCCCTTAAAACTATATTTCACATAGGACATAATTGTAATTTATATTATCTTTTTAATATTTAAAACTTTAAAATAACTTAAATATTTTATTGCTAAATCTTTCCTTATTAAACTAGGTAAGAGATCCTAATATTTAGGATTATTATCACACCCTAATTAAAGTTTCCCAAACGTATATAAATGGTGACATTGTGACTCAAGGTTTATATTTTTCGTTGTATTATTCATATCAATTTTGTGTTTACTCTAATATATTCAGATTTCGAATTTTTACACTCTAATGAAATGGTTAACGAAATAATTAATTTTAGAATTTAATATAATCAAATGTTGGCTGATTTTTTATAGTTTAAAATAGATTACATTGAAAAGAATATAATAATTACCTTTCTAACATTAGGACTTTAAACTAACCTAAATATTTTCAAGTGAACCTCAAACCGATTTTTCTATCTTTTGAACATACAATTCTTATTAGATAAAAATATAGTTACAATTAAACATTATTGTAGAAGTAGCTAAACAATTTAAAATTTGGGATGAACTAATATTACGAATTTGAATTAATAAGAAACTTTTCGTAATGTTGAGAATAAATAATAAAGTATGTGAATTAACTAATTACTTAAAATCCAATACCTTAGAGAAAAATTATTCGTATTTTTAACACTTTTAAAATAGAGTTTATATTGGATAAAATAGTCATTTTATTATTTTCCTAATATTTAGCACTTTGAAATATAGAAAATTTATTATTAAAGTTTTTCTTACTTCAATTACTACATAGGAAATCAATCATAATATTGAGGATATCAAAATCAATTAAAATTTATCTTATATAAATCAAATAATTTTGAAAAAAGAGGTTTTGCTCTTTTCAGCTCTTTTCCTCCATACTTTGTTTTTTGCAAGTGCATAAACATTAGGAATGTACATGTCATATTTTTGTAAAGCATTTGAAAGTTCCATCCAATATACATTTTTTTTCTCAAATTAAATAATTAAACTATTGTATATACATTATCTTATACAATTATTTTCTTGAAAATATACTTATGCCATTAAAGTGTAACCTATTTTTTAATTATAATATCTTTATTATTTAGAGCCTTAAAACAAATTAAGGTTTTATTTATTGATTTGTTTGTATAATATTGACGACTATAGTCAATAATTATTTCAACCTTCAAAAATCATGCACAATATAAATAAAAATATATTCTAAATTAGTAAAATTTTCTCAGAGTTTGCAAACACTAAATATGTATTTTTTTTATAATTTAAATATATTTTTTAATATTTATCTTATTTTTTTAAAATTATTTATTCACTAACATGGAAAACACACGCAAAGCACGTATATATCTATACTATATTAAAAGCATGAAGGCCATTAGCGAAATGTCGTTCGCTTTTTTTACTCTTTAAAAATAAAGTTTACATTGAATAAATTTGTAATTTTACTTATCTTCCTAATATTTAAGACTTTTACATCAACTAAAATTCTATTTATTATATTGTAATGACCCAACCGGTCATTTTGACTTTTAAAACCCCGTTCCTAAAAATAAAACTTCATGTATGTGCTTTTAATGATTTATGACTTGCGGGGATGGTTGGTTCGGGATTTGGAAGTGTTTGGGTTGAAATCAGAACACTTGGTTCCTTAAGTTGGCTTTAAAAGACCAAGTTTGACTTTGGTCAACATTTTAAAAAAATGACCCCGAAATTGAATTTTGACGATTCCAACAACTCCGTATGGTGATTTTGGACTTAGGAGCGTGTTCGGAATTTTATTTGGAAGTCCGTAGTTAGATTAGGATTGAAATGGCTAAAATAGGAATTTAAGTTTGGAAGTTTGACCGGGGAGTTGACTTTTTGATATCGGGGTTAGAATCCGGTTCCGAAACTTTACATAGCTCTGTTATGTCATTTATGACTTGTGTGCAAAATTTGAGGTCAACCGAACTTGATTTGATAGGTTTCGGTACCGAATGAAGAAAGTTGGAAATTTTAAGTTTTATTAAGCTTGAATTGGAGGATGATTCGTGGGTTTAGCGTTGTTTGATGTGATTTGAGGTTTCGACTAAGTTTGTATGGTATTTTAGGACTTGTTGGTATAATTGATTGAGGTCCCGAGGGGCTCGGGTGAGTTCCGGACGGCTAACGGATCATTTTTGGCTTTTGGAATATTGCTGATAGCTGCTGGAAATTATTTTCTGATATCCTTATACGCGATCGCATGGATTTGGTTGCGATCGCGTAGGCTTAATTTGGCAACTGAGAATTTGTTCTATGCGATCGCGTGGGCAAGTCCGCGATCGTGTAGGTTGGATTCAGTTGTGCTATGCGGGCGTGTGGCTAAGGCCGCGTTCGCGAAGAGGAAACGAAGCAGAAGCTGACCACGCGCTTAATGCTTCGAGATCGCGTGAGGAGGCTCGCGATCGCGTAGGCTTGCGGAGACTGTGCTTCATAATCGCATGGGATTTTCTGCGATCGCGTAGAGTTAATTTCTGGGCAGAAAAATTTGTGCTACGTGATCGCGTGAGGAAGTTCGCGATCGCGTATAAGAAATCACTGGGCAAACAATTTAAGTTCTGAAAATGGGACTTCGTCCCATTTTCCATTTTTAACGATTTGGAGCTCGGATGTAGGCGATATTTGGGAGATTTTCAGAGAAAACAATGGGGTAAGTGTTCTTAACTCAATATTGGTTAAATTAGCCGAATTCATCACTGTTTTTATTATTTAATTGGTGAATTAAGTTGAAAAAGTTTGAAAACCCTCTTGGATAGATTTGAGGATTTGAGGGCCGAATTACTATCGGAATTTAGAAATTTTGGTATGGGTAGAGTCGTGGTTGAATGGGCGTTCATATTTCGTAACTTTCTCTAGATTCAGAGACGTGGTCCCCACAGATAAATTTTTAATTAATTTTGGAATTTTTATTGAAAATGTAGTATTTTCTTATAGGATTGATTGCTATTATTCTTAGTGATTATATCGTATTATTTTGGCTAGATTCGAGCCAGACAGAGTTGGATAATCGTGGAAAAGGCCTTCTAGTGGATTAAATTGGAGCAAATTGAGGTAAGTCTCTTGTCTAATCTTGTAAGGGGGAAATTACCTCATAGGTGATTAAATTAAATAATTGTTGCTAATTGTGGGGGCTACGTACGCACGAGGTGACGAGAGTCCGTACGTAGCTACTATTAATGCTAAAATCCGGGTAGTTTAGGACTCAAAGTATGAATTACTTGTGTAAATTGTATTCTTTATTTAATTAATATGAATTGATATATATGAATATATTGTGAATTTGTTTTTGATAAAAATATTAAAGGATGAAAATCTCATATTCTTGATTTCCTGTTTAAATTAATTAATTGTTAAGAGAAATTTTTCTTTTTCCTGAAGTTATCTTATAATAAATATACTCTCCTTCCGGAGGTACATGAGAAAATGTCCTCCTTTCTTGTGGAGCGGGCCGAACGCCTCAGCGGGATAGATACATCTATGGATCGTGCCGCACGTCCCTCGACAGTGTACACGAAACTCTAGATCGGGCCATATGACCTCAGCAGAAGTTATGCTTAATAATAATAATTACACGATACTTTGATAGTTTATTTCAGCTTGCGAAGTTAATTGATAAATTGGAGAACCCTTGGAATTTAAAGAATTATTATTTCTGCTTGCTAAGGAATTATTGGTTATTCATGTAAATGAGATTATTGATAAATTGGAAATTATTTGAATTGAAGGAATATAATTAATATATTGAGAATTGTTGCATTTGAAGGAATTTGATTATTTCTGCTGGTTAAATAAATTATTGTAAATTTTGTGATTCATGCTGATTTAGATATTCTAGTTTTATTTCAATTATTATTATTGACCCATAGTGAGTGTCAAAGTCGGTCATCTCGTCTCTACCACTTCGAGATTAGGCTTGATACTTACTGGGTATACGTTGTTTACGTACTCATACTACACTTGCTGCACTTTTTGTGCAGGACTTGAGGCAAATACTTGTGGGGGACCTATCGTCTTATATCCACGTTATCCAGGGGCATAGTGGTGAGCTTCTTTTCTGAGCCGTTCTGCAGCTACAAGTGTCTCTCCTTGTATTTTTCATTTTGTCTATTTTTATTTCAGACTGTAGTAGAGTTTTGTATAATATACTAGATGCTTATACACTTGTGACACCAGGTCTTGGCACACCCATTGGTAGAATTTGGTGTCTTATATTTTTTTCTTGGATTCAAATTTTAACGATATATGTCTAATTTATTAGTTGGCTTGCCTAACTATGGTGTTGGGCGCCATCATGACCTATAGGTGAAATTAGGTCATAAAAACATGGTATCAGAGCACTAGGTTCACGTAGGTCTCACAAGTTATGAGCAGACCTAATAGAGTCTTGCGGATCGGTACGGAGACGTCTGTATTTATCTTCGAGAGGCTATAGGGTGTTAGGAAACTGCCTTTCTTCATATTCCATCGTGCAATTAATGTAGTACTAAATATCCTTCTTTTAGTCTCTCACAGATGGTGAGAACGCACTCTAATGAGGTTCCAGACCAGGGAAGGGCTACTCCCCCAATTGCTAGAGGCCGAGGGAGGGCTCCAGCCCGTGGTAGAGGGCGAGGACGTCCCAGGACTATTCCAGTTACACCGCCAGTGGGTCCAGTAGAGAATCCCATTATTGAGGAACAGGGTGAGGTGCCTGTGGCAGAGCCAGCTCCGGCGGATTTCACATCTGCACCATGGTTTCAGGATGTCATGGGTCGTATGTTGCGGTTCATGGACAATATAACTAAGGCCAATTTATTTCTGGCAGACCCAGCCACATCTCAGGAGGGCGGGGGAGCACAGACCCCTACCGCACAGGCTCATGGACAGGCAGTTGTTGTATATCACACCCAGGGTGCACTACCCGTGAGTGGAGCCCAGCCAGTGGCAGCAGCTACACCTGAGCCCAGGCGAGCTGTAGCCGCTGATCCTCATAAACTATTGGACAGATAGACTAGACTACATCCTCCTGTCTTTGGGGGTGAGCGACATGAGGATCCCCAGGATTGTTTATTGATCGGTGCAAGGATAGACTGTAGAACATGAGGATATTAGAGTCCCATGGGGTAGACTTTGCTACTTTTCAGCTAGAGTGAAGGGCCCGTAGATGGTGGCAGTCTTATGTTCTTGGCAGACCAGCAGATTCTCCTCCCATGACTTGGGACAGGTTCACTCGTTTTTTCTTGGACAGGTATATTCCACTCTCTCAGAGGGAAAAGTTGCGGTTTCAATTTGAGCAGCTCCAACAGGGTCAGATGTCAGTGACCGATTATGAGGCGAGGTTCTCTGAGTTATCTCGCCATGCACTTATGATACTCCCTACTGAGGCGGAGAGAGTGCGGAGGTTTGTTGCGGGTTTACATACTGGCATTCGGCCACTATGGCTCGAGAGGTTGAGATGGGTACTTCTTATGAGCTAGTCGTGAAGATAGCCCGGAGGATAGAGGGTGTACGACAGCATAGCTGGGAGCAGGTTACTAGAGATAAGGGGTTTAGATATTCTGGAGAGTTCAGAGGTGCTCCGTCTGGGGGCAGAGGTCAGTTCGTGAGAGGGCAGTATAGCAGGCCCCCACATACAGCACCACCGCCTCCTCGAGGTGCTCCAATGCGACCTTATCTCAATGCTATACCAGAGAGTTCTTATCGCCCATCACCTATTCAGGGTCCTCCCAGTGGGTATTCAATTCCCCAGGACCAGTCTCTTTGTCAGCAGCCCATCGCACCAAAGAATCTTTACAAGTGCGAGGATCCCAGTCACATGCGGAGATTTTGCCCCAGGCTTTGGGGTAGACCAGTACAGCAGTGTCAGCAGCCTATGCTTACCGTACCAATTGCTCCACCTGTAGTCCAACCACCAAGAGGTGGAGGACAGGTCTGTAGGGGTCATCCTAGAGGTGGAGATCAGCCATGCGGAGGCCAGCCAGTTGGCGCTCCAGCTCAGTTCTATGCTTTTCCGGCTAGACCAGATGCAGAGGCCTTAGATGCCGTGATTACAGGTATTATTTCTATTTGCGGCAAAGATGCCTCAATATTATTTGATCCAAGATCTACGTATTCATATGTGTCATCTCTATTTGCTCATTTCCTGGGTGTTTCTCATGAGTCCTTGAGTACTCCTGTTTATGTGTCCACTCTTGTAGGCTATTTTGTTATTGTGAACCGGATCTACCGATCGTGTATTATTACATTCTGTGGTTATGAAACTAGAGTAGGATCGCTTATTGCTCGAGATGACTGATTTTGAAATTATTCTGGGTATGGACTGGTTATCTCCATATCATGCTATTCTAGATTGCCATGCCAAAATAGTTACCTTGGCTATTCCATCTTTGCCTAGGCTGAAATAGAAGGTTTCGTCTGTTAGTTCATTTAATCAGGTTATTTCTTTTATGAAGGCTCAACACATGGTTGAGAAGGGTTGTTTAGCTTATCTAGCTTATGTTCGGGATACTATTACAGAGACTCCGGCTATTGATTCAATGCTAGTAGTTTGGGAGTTCTCCGATGTATTTCCTTAAGATCTTCCAGGTATGCCACCTGATCGTGATATTGATTCCTGTATTGACTTGGCTCTAGATACCCAGCCTATATCTATCTCACTGTATCGCATGGCTCCGAAAGAATTGAAAGAATATCTTGATGAGTCACTAGCCAAAGGGTTCGTCAGACCGAGTGTATCGCCTTGGGGTGCGCCGGTATTATTTGTGAAGAAGAAGGATGGAGCAATGCGGATGTGTATTGATTATCGCAAATTGAACAAAGTCACTATTAAGAACAAGTACCCATTGCCGCATATTGATGATCTATTTGACCAGTAGCAGGGTGCTAGGGTGTTCTCTAAGATCGACTTGAGGTCGGGGTACCATCAGTTGAAGTGTCGGGATTCGGATATTTCGAAGACTGCTTTTCGAACTAGATATGGTGATTATGAGTTTGTGGTGATGTCCTTCGATTTAACTAATGCCCCGACAGCGTTTATAGATCTGATGAACATAGTATTCAGGCCATATATTGATTTGTTTGTCATTGTCTTCATTGATGAAATTTTGATCTACTCATGCAGTAAGGAGGAACATGAGCAGCTATGAGAGTAGTGCTTCAGACATTGTGGGAACAAAAGCTATATTCTAAGTTCTCCAAATGTGACTTTTGGCTAGAATCTGTAGCATTTTTGGGGCATATTGTATCGGGTGATGGTATTAAGGTGGATCCCAAAAAGATTGAGGCAATTCAGAATTGGCATCGTCCCACTTTGGAGACTGAGATCAGGAATTTTCTCGATTTAGCAGGTTATTATCGTCGATTCGTGGAAGGTGTTTCCTCTATTGCAGCGCCTTTGACCAAATTAACCCAGAAATGTGCTCCGTTCCGATGGTCCGATGATTATGAGGCAAGCTTTCAGAAGCTCAAGACAGCATTGACTACAGCACTAGTGTTAGTGTTACCTTCCGGTTCGGGGAGGTATACAGTGTATTGTGACGCTTCACACATTAGTTTGGGTTGTGTATTAATGCAGGAAGGGCAAGTTATTGCATACACTTCACGTCAGCTGAAGCCTCACGAGAAGAATTATCCGGTACATGATTTGAAATTAGCTGCGATTGTTCACGCTCTTAAGATTTGGAGGCATTATCTTTATGGGGTGTCTTGTAAAGTTTACACTGATCATCGCAGTTTGTAGCATTTGTTCAAACAGAGGGACCGAAATTTGAGACAGCGCAGATGGCTTGAGTTACTAAAAGATTATGCTATTACTATCCTATATCATTCGGGCAAAGCAAATGTGATTGCAGCCGCCTTGAGTAGAAAGGTGGAGAGTATGGGTAGTTTGGCTTTCATTTCAGCAGAGGAGATGCCATTAGCTTTGGATATTCAATCCTTGGCTAACAGACTTGTGTGGTTGGACATTTTAGAGCCCTGCCGAGTTCTTGCATGTGTTGTAGCTCAGTCTTCACTGTTTGAGCAGATCAAGGCTCGTCAGTATGATGATCCATACTTAATGGTTCTTAGAGAAACGATACTACGAGGTGGTGCCAAGGAAGTTTCTAATTGTGCAGATGGTGTTCTGCGACTCCAGGATCGTCTCTGTGTTCATAATGTGGATGAAGTGAGGAAAACGATCCTGGAGGAGGCACACAGTTCTCGGTATTTTATTCATCCAGGTGCTACGAAGATGTATCGTGACTTGAGACAGCATTATTGGTGGCGACGAATAAAAAAGGACATAGTTGAGTATGTAGCTAGGTGTCTAAATTGCCAGCAAGTTAAATATAAGCGCTAGAGGCCAGGTGGCCTACTTCAGCAGATGACTATACCGGAGTGGAAATGGGAACGCATTACTATGGACTTTGTAGTTGGGTTGCCACAGACCTTGCTGAAGTTTGATGCAGTTTGGGTAATTGTTGACAGGTTAACCAAGTCGGCACACTTTATTCCTGTTGTGACTACATATACTTTAGAGAGGTTGGCCCATATTTATATTCAGGAGATAGCTCGGTTGCACGGTGTGCCAATTTTTATTATATCAGATAGAGGCCGTCAGTTTACTTCACATTTCTAGAGATCAGTACAAAGTAAATTGGGGACCCGTGTAGAGCTCATCACAGCCTTTTATATATATATATATATATATATATATATATATATATATATATANATTTAACATGAATACTATTTGAAAACCAATTAATATGTTTAAATTTAAAGTATATCTTAATACTTTAATTATAAATTGATTAAATAGCACTATACTAGTTTTTATGTAATTCCTAAACATATAATTTTTTTTTCTGAAAGAAAATCAAAGAGTCGATTTCTTTTTGGACAAAAAGAGAATTTTATTTTTTTCGCTTTGGGAAAATTGTCAAAAATATCAATCTACCATATAAAATATCTTTACTTTACCTTGTCTAAAGTATGCTGAGGGATAGTTTTAAACTATATCATAAAATAAATGAGAGGTCAATTTAGATTATTTTTTATGTAATTTGACATATAAAACCCATTTGACGCTAGAGTTTTGCTAAAATCAAAGCGCAATCAAATAATTTGCTAACGATAAAGATACTTCGTTTAATAAAGAGGGTAGATTTAGACATTTACTCTTTCTTCTTCTTAAAACGACATGAGCTCATGAATTAAGGGAGAATCAAAAGTAGAAGTTAGATGACAGAATTTGACTCTTACACCTAATCAATAATCAATGTAAATAAAATTATAGTAATAATTAAATTGTAATCCATTCACAGTTGAAACCTATTTTTATATTATTTGAGAAAGAATTTTTTGTTAAAGAAACTGAACAGACCAAAACTGAAGTTTAATTAGTTTATGGGGGCACAAAGCACCATGAATTCTGTGTTCTGTACGGCTAGTCAGTGGCCTGAATTTACTCCAAAATTGTACGAGAGTCAGTAATAAATTATCCAACAAAAGAAATAAATAGAGGGGACAGTAAATAAATAAAAGAAGTGAACTGAGTTTTCTGATCCCATTGAAGCACAAATTTAATAATTTCCTCCACGTACCACTCCAACTTGTCCCTGCTTTAATAATTTTTATTTTACAATAAAATGTTCAGTTATATAAAAAATAATTCGTTTTTATAAACAGAATCTGTTTCAAAATTCAATTTTTTCCGAGCCCTGAGTATTGCTAGGGAGCGTTTTAACTCAGAGATTTTCTGACACGAATCTGAATATAATCGAATTCAATTGTGGTATCGGACATCGAGTGAAAAAAAAATACAAAGTTTTAGAAAAAATAAAACAATTCCAAGGTGTTGTACTAATCAAAGCATAAAGAAAGTGCGAAGTCAATTAAATTAGTCGGTGGCTATAATCTAATGATTAGTTTTACAAGCAATTGTTTAGGTTTCTATTCATTTGATTATGAGTTTGATACCTCAACATGAAATCAAATCATGTAAAATGACAAACATCCTAAAATCAAAAGGATACCAACAACTTATTTATTTATTTATTTATTTTTGAAAAGAAAAGGAGAAGAGAAAATATTGTGTAATTCACATGTATTGTCAATTAAGGTTTTTCTTTATATAACACACTGATAAAACTAATCTAAATTTGTATCACGAAAAATTTATTTAAGAGAAAATATTTCCTATATTAATGATTTATTTAATTACATGTTTATTATTTTATCATTTTGACCTATGTCTAGGTTTTTGGAACTGTTAACGATTAATATAATCTGTAACACGTGAACTGGTCGCTTTAGCTGACCTCAACAAACATAAGAATAGTTAGCAAATCCTTAATTTAATTGTTCTAAAATATATAAAACCAGATTTAAAGACAAAGGTTTGATTTTGACATTTGACGAGATGAATACCTGTAAAATGTTAATTGAAAACAGGAGTTAAGACGGCTAAATTTCACAAAATGGTTATATAACTATGATTTTTTTCTACCAAAATCATATAACTTTATTTTCTCACACAAAAATCATATAACTATGATTTTTTTTTTTTATCAAAGTCACATAACTATGTTTTCTCACACAAAAATCATAAAACTTTTACTAGCTCACACAAGAATCATAGTGATCGAAAAATATAATTTTTAGTAGTATTTTCTTATTTCGTAATTTTTTATTTTTTATTTTCGGTCTAATATATAATAATCCAATAAAAATAGAAATGATTCAACCCGACCTGGCCCACCCGACCCAATATTTATACATATAAATTAAAATAATACTAAACGTGATTAGTAAATTCTTCAAAAGATGATACTTTTATCTTTTATTTTTCTTTTCAAGATTTTTATTCAAATTGATAGCATTTTTATTTCAAGTGCTCTCTAATTATATCTTTTATTTCTTTATTTTTTTGTCGGAATCTCATGCATTCCGAAATAATTTTTTTATGGGGGAGAAATTCACATTTAGTATTATTGTAACTTACATATATGGGTATTGGGTCAGGTTGGGTTAAGTCATTTCTATTTTAACGAAAAAATATAAAATTAACCATCCGGCCAAAACTAATTGTATTTGCTAGCCAAAATATATATATAGAATGTGTATGTTATATATTATAATACACACACACATACACACACACACTCTTATATATATATATATATATATATATATATATATATATATATATATATTACTTTAATATAGTATAGATGAGTCTCAAAACAACATCGTTTATGAATTGAAGTAGGTGTTTTAAACATGTGACCATTTTTGGACTGAGAACCAAGTTAGCTCTCTTTTTCATCGAGCAGTCAGCAGTGTCATCCAATATAATATATAATTATTTTTTTGTTATTCACATTTTAATTTATATTATATTGAGGAATATTTTTCTGCGAAGCAATGCCGGATGATACCACTGTTAGAACTTTTTATGGACTTGCACACATATATGGTATTAAGAATAATTGTATGTTGGTTGCTATCATTTAAAGATTGACCCAAATTAAAACTTATCTGCTAAGATTTTAAAGTTAAATGGGCCTATTAGATACCTTCTAAAGTATGGAGTTTTACGTGTAGATACTCGGATATAGTTTCTAATTAAATGATGAGTTAAATTAGAAATACATAAACTTGTACACCTAAATAGAAAACGCAAGGTTTTCTTTCTAACATTTCATCATTAGGAAGATAATTACGGCTTACGTCTTGATTTGGAAGACCTCTAACCGCAAAGACGACAAGTTTCACCGGTTGCTGGTGTTTATCTCCAAAGTATTTTGATTCTAACAATTAGTATCAGTAGCCTATATCATATTAAATTATGGAGAAATTATTTCTTTTAAAAATATAGATGCCAGTTTTCGGCACTGTGATTTGGTTGCTGGGATTCACCTCCCTTATTTCTGCCGTGTGAGAAAAAGCCAATATAAGGAGTATTTGGTTGTGTCTTCCTTTTGGTTTTCTAGTTCAGCAACAACTAAAGATTTAAAATTTCAAAAAAAAAAAAAAAAAAAAAAAAAAATAGTTTAAAGCCGCCGTTGTTCAGACGGGAATATGGCGTGAATTTGGTGAAAGTTGGACTTTGATTTCCTCCATTATGGGTAAGGCTATTGAAGGCCTT
This sequence comes from Nicotiana otophora, assembly GCA_000715115.1. Taxonomy (NCBI): domain Eukaryota; kingdom Viridiplantae; phylum Streptophyta; class Magnoliopsida; order Solanales; family Solanaceae; genus Nicotiana; species Nicotiana otophora. The sequence goes on from AWOL01S0013804.1 coordinate 22,858, forward strand.
TTTCACAATTACAGTTTTTGGGTAAATTAAGGTTTTTTATGGCAACAAAAAAAAAAACAAAAGACTTAAGGAACGAAAGTGCTGGAGGTGACGTGATTTAAGTACAGAGATTGGAGGTTTTGCCCCCTCCTCGTGATATTGCAGAAAGGCAATTGAAAGCCTTTTAAAATTATGCATTAAATTCTATCTTTCAATATATATATATATAAATAAATAAATTGAAGCTAAATGTTGCCAAAGTGACCTCTCTAGTGAAAATTTATTTGTTTTAGAATATAAAGGTTGTGTACATGTAACCTATGTAAATATTGATTGGCCCAAAGGAAGATCAATGTTTAACAGAATTATATTTGCAAGTTGTAGTAATAAACACGTGATGATTATTTGACTTTACGTGTAAACAATAAATCAGCCCAAAAGAAGATTTATTATTCGACATATTCTTTTATTATCAGTTTTTGATTACTGCACCAAGATACCACTCACAAGTTAATATTTTGTCCAAACACTACTAAAAATTCGCTAAAAACCGACCAAAAAACCGACCAACGTTGGTCGGTTATGGCCAATTACCGACCAAACGCGACCATTACGGTGTGGACGGTGTTTTGATGGTCGGAATGGCTTACCGACCAAAGTTGGTCGAAAATTACCGACCAACTTTGGTCGGTAGCTTAAAACGACCATCTGACAAGTTTAATTACTTACCGACCAACTTTGGTCAAAAACATATTTTATTAATTTAGTTTTACTGACCAAAGTTGGTCAGTTTAACTAAATTATGGTTTTTTTTATTAATTATTAAAATTTAAAAAAACCGACCAACTTTGGTCGGTAATTGAAAATATATATTTTTTAAAAATAATTAAAATTAAACATTACCGACCAACTATGGTCGGTAATCTCAACAGTGCAGGCAAAATACCGACCAAAGTTGGTCGGTAATGTTGAATTCTGGGAATTCAATGTTCATTAATCGACCAACTTTGGTCGGTATTTTGGAATAATTTATTCTTTTTATTAAAAACCGACCAATTTTGATCGGTTTTCTGGGTTTAATTTTGGCATAAAATGCCTGTTTTGGCAGCTACACCATCTTCCAGCATACCAATACACCTAATAACAACAATAACAACACAACAACAACAACAACAACAACAACAATAACAACAACAACAACAACAACAACAACAACACAACAACACAACAACAACAACAACAACAACAACAACAACAACAACAACAACAACAACAACAACAACAACAACAACAACAACAACAACAACAACAACAACAACAACAACAACAACAACAACAACAACAACAACAACAACAACAACAACAACAACAACAACAACAACAACAACAACAACAACAACAACAACAACAACAACAACAACAACAACAACAACAACAACAACAACAACAACAACAACAACAACAACAACAACAACAACAACAACAACAACAACAACAACAACAACAACAACAACAACAACAACAACAACAACAACAACAACAACAACAACAACAACAACAACAACAACAACAACAACAACAACAACAACAACAACAACAACAACAACAACAACAACAACAACAACAACAACAACAACAACAACAACAACAACAACAACAACAACAACAACAACAACAACAACAACAACAACAACAACAACAACAACAACAACAACAACAACAACAACAACAACAACAACAACAACAACAACAACAACAACAACAACAACAACAACAACAACAACAACAACAACAACAACAACAACAACAACAACAACAACAACAACAACAACAACAACAACAACAACAACAACAACAACAACAACAACAACAACAACAACAACAACAACAACAACAACAACAACAACAACAACAACAACAACAACAACAACAACAACAACAACAACAACAACAACAACAACAACAACAACAACAACAACAACAACAACAACAACAACAACAACAACAACAACAACAACAACAACAACAACAACAACAACAACAACAACAACAACAACAACAACAACAACAACAACAACAACAACAACAACAACAACAACAACAACAACAACAACAACAACAACAACAACAACAACAACAACAACAACAACAACAACAACAACAACAACAACAACAACAACAACAACAACAACAACAACAACAACAACAACAACAACAACAACAACAACAACAACAACAACAACAACAACAACAACAACAACAACAACAACAACAACAACAACAACAACAACAACAACAACAACAACAACAACAACAACAACAACAACAACAACAACAACAACAACAACAACAACAACAACAACAACAACAACAACAACAACAACAACAACAACAACAACAACAACAACAACAACAACAACAACAACAACAACAACAACAACAACAACAACAACAACAACAACAACAACAACAACAACAACAACAACAACAACAACAACAACAACAACAACAACAACAACAACAACAACAACAACAACAACAACAACAACAACAACAACAACAACAACAACAACAACAACAACAACAACAACAACAACAACAACAACAACAACAACAACAACAACAACAACAACAACAACAACAACAACAACAACAACAACAACAACAACAACAACAACAACAACAACAACAACAACAACAACAACAACAACAACAACAACAACAACAACAACAACAACAACAACAACAACAACAACAACAACAACAACAACAACAACAACAACAACAACAACAACAACAACAACAACAACAACAACAACAACAACAACAACAACAACAACAACAACAACAACAACAACAACAACAACAACAACAACAACAACAACAACAACAACAACAACAACAACAACAACAACAACAACAACAACAACAACAACAACAACAACAACAACAACAACAACAACAACAACAACAACAACAACAACAACAACAACAACAACAACAACAACAACAACAACAACAACAACAACAACAACAACAACAACAACAACAACAACAACAACAACAACAACAACAACAACAACAACAACAACAACAACAACAACAACAACAACAACAACAACAACAACAACAACAACAACAACAACAACAACAACAACAACAACAACA
>AWOL01S0013804.1:26676-100415 GCA_000715115.1 Nicotiana otophora
TTTTTAATATTCATCGATGCATCTAAGTAAGTTATAAGTCGATGAATCAATTTACAAATAGCATGTTATATATAGTATATGTTAGTGTATTCATTTTTTGTATTACAAAAGTATTAACGAATTATATTTATATTATTTAGATAGTAAATATAAAAGTAATTCGAAAGTTTGATCAATGTTGACGTAATAACCGACCAACTTTGGTCGGTTATTTTGCAGAAAATAACAATTACCGACCAAAGTTGGTCGGTAAATGCTTCCCCTACATTAACCGACCAACGTTGGTCGGTAATTTTAAATATAAATTCTTAAATATTATAAAATATTTTAAATAATAAAATAATTATTAAAATTTAAAAAATTGGATCCAGATTACCGACCAACGTTGGTCGGTAATCCAAAATTTTCTTGTCTGACCAGCTGGGTCAATTCGTTGACCAATTTACCGACCAACGTTGGTCGGTATTTAGTTGGTCGGTAATCTAAAATTTTCTTGTCTGACCAGCTGGGTCAATTCGTTGACCAATTTACCAACCAATGTTGCTCGATATTTAGTTTTAAAAAAATATAAATTTTTTTCCCCCAGTTTCCGTCCAACCTGGACGATTTTTGGTCGCTTTTTTTGACTGACCAACGTTGGTCAGAAATAGTTGGTCAATTTTTAGTAGTGAAAGGTAAAGAATTAATGGAGCGACCGGTACCTTGAGATGCAGTTTACCTTTATTCAAATTTATTTTCATTTTGGTTTTAAGTTTTATGTGAGCTTATTTCGTTGTTGGTTGTTCTCCGATTCAGCTGAAATTACTCATGCAAATATTACTGCCAACATCAATTCAATTCCTATGTTGGATGGCACTAACTTCAAGTCATGACAAGAGAATCTTAACATAGTTCTCGAAGTCATGGATTTGCGTTAAGGGTTGATTCTCCACCGCCTCTTACAGATAAGAATACCCTGATGAAAATAGGGAAATGAAAAGGTGGGAGAGATCAAATCACATGTGTATGATGATCATGAAGAAAGCCATTCTAGAAACATTCAGGGGCACTATGTCCGACAAGGTTAAGACAGCTAAAGCTTTTATGGCTGAAATTGAAAATATATTTGTGAAGAGTGAAAAGGCTGAGATTGGTGCACTCTTGACAAGTCTGATTTCAATGAGGTATCAAGGCAAAGGTAACATCAGGGAGTACATCATGCAAATTTCTCATCTTGCTTCTAAGTTGAAAGCACTTAAGTTAGACCTCTCTCAGGACTTGGTAGTGCATTTGGTTTTGATATCACTTTCACCACAGTTTAGACAATTTAAGGTGAGCTATAATTGTTAGAAAGAGACATGGTCTCTAAATGAGCTCATCTCACACTTGTTCAGGAAGAGGATAGATTGAAGCAGGAAAAGATAGAAAGTGCTCACTTAGCCGTTGTGCCTAAGGACAAAAGGAAGGACAATAAGAGAAAGAATAAGGAAGATGTGGATACAGCGACACGAAAGAAACAACACTAGGAACCAACTACAGATGGTTGTTTATTTTGTAAAGCTGCAGGTCATAAGAAGAAGGATTATACCAACTATCACACATGCTGTGCAAAGAAAGCTACACCTCTTAATTTTGTTTGTTCTAAGGTTAATTTGAGTCAGTTACCAAGACACAGATGGTAAAAATATTCGAGCGTAATAATTCACATCACTGTGTCTATGAAGGGCTGCCTGAACTATCGAAAGCCTAATGGTGGTGAAAGATATATCTACGATGATGATGGAAAGTCGGTGGAAGTCGAAGCAATTGAATTTTTTAGATTATTGTAAAGAACTTGTTTTATTTGAATTTGAACAACACTTATGTTGCACCATTTTTTAGATGGAATTTAATTTCTGTTTCTGTATTAGACAAGTTTGGTTATGTTTTTATTTATTTGGAAATAAATAAAAAATTAGTCTATTTCTTAATTCAAAATTGGTTGGTCCCGGTTCTTTTATCACGTTACAATAATCTATACTTACTTGGTATGATTGCTTCGTTCAATGAACCTTGCATGTTTAAACCGGTGATAAGGGTAGATTAACCATCCAGTAGTTAGCTTCTATGTGTGCACAAGAGATTAAGTCATATCTCTAAAGGAGAATTAAGAGACTTTTGTCCAATAATATTTCCTATACCCTTAATGTTTTAGAATTCTTATCCCACTATTAAGGTGTCACGACAAAAACTCCCTCCGTATAATGTCGTGACGGCACCTAGTCTCTACGACTAGGTAAGCCTAACAAATTACGAAAAATAATGAAACAAAAGTAAAACTTAGCAACTAACAGCAACAGATAACTAAATAACTAGTAACAATGTCGCTTGGCATGTACAATAACCAACACTCTAGTAATACACAGTATTCCCAAAACCCGAAACATCAGAAGTCACAAGCTACAGAAGAAAAAGTAGTATCTCTATACACCAGAGTCTAACAAAAGAAGTACATAAGGTAATTCACATGGGGGAGAATAGAAGGGGACTCCGAGGTCTGCGGATGCGACAGATGTACCTTGAAATCTCTGTACAGCAGCAAACACTCTCAGTTAATAGTGGGGATGATAAGAAGTACTTGTATCTACATACAAAACATGTGCAGAAGAGTAGCATGAGTACACCACAACAGTACCGAGTAAGTGCCAAGCCCAACCTCGATCGAGTAGTGACGAGGTCAGGTCAGGCCCACTGGTAAATAAAAAATAAGCTAGGAGAATATACAGTATAATAAGAGACTAAAATTTAAAGAAAGGAAACACAACAAGGCAACAATACAACACACGGGGGTAAACAGCAGGGAATCTCCCGAGATACCATCTCGTAGTACCAAAATAAATATACAGGGAGAACTCTCGACGTACCGTCTCATAGTCTCAAAAGTAAATATGCAGGGAGAACTCCCGAGGAACCGCCTCGTAGTCTTAAAAGTAAATGTGTAGGGAGAACTCCCGAGGAACCGCTTCGCAGTCTCAAAAGTAAATGTGCAAGGAGAACTCCCGAGGAACCACCTCGTAGTCTCAAAAGTAAATGTGCAGGGAGAACTCCCGAGGAACCGCCTCGTAGTCTCAAAAGTAAATGTGCAGGGAGAACTCCCGAAGAACTGCCTCGTAGTCTTTAAAAAGTAAATGTGTAGGGAGAACTCCCGAGGAACCACCTCGTAGTCTCAAAAGTAAATACACAGCTCAAACCGATAAATACAACAATTAACAACAAGATTTCTATAGTTATACTGATAAAGAAAAAGGAAAAATGGGAATCAACTAGGCATGCTTCACAGAGTTCAAATAAGCAGTTAAAGCACGTAGATATGTGATATTAGACTAAACATGATAACTACACATATTGGAATAGCTCAATTAAGAATGAAAAATAGACTAATACTAATTTAAACAGTATAACTCAAATTAAAGGAAAAACAAGTTACTACTCAGTAAAATAAATCGGGTTTTACAATAAATAGTCCGTGTACATACTTGTCACCTCACGTACACGGCAATCATATATCATAACAGTACCAAATTCTAAGTAAATTTCCCCCACGCAAGGTTAGGCAAGCCACTTACCTCGAACTAAGCTCAATCAATCAGTAAGAATGCCCTTTCCTCGATTATCCGACTCTGAATGGCTCAAATCTAGCCAAAAACAACTTCATACCATAAATACAACTATATTAGACTAATTTAATTAATGAAATCAAGGCTTTAACAAGTATTTCGAAAATCGCCCAAAATACCCTCCCAGGCCCATATCTCGGAATTGGGTAAAAGTCACAAAATATGAACATCCATTCACTCACAAGCTCACTCGTACCAAAATTATCCAAATCCGATATCAAAATCTCAATCAAAATCCAAACCTTAGTTAAAGAACTTCTTCCCATTTTCCCTAAACTTTCCACTCAAATCCTAAATTAAAAGATGAAATTAGTGATAGATTAGTGGAATATAACCATAAATGGGTTAATCGTTATCCAAAAGCTTCCTCTGAAAATATCCAAAATTATCGCCCAAATCCGAGCTCTCAAAGTTCCAAAATTGAAAATGGGATAAACCCTCAAACATGGCCTTTTCTGTCCAGCGATTTCGCATCTGCGGGCCTATAATCGCACATGCGATGCCGCACATGCAGAAATTCCATCGCATGTGCAGACTTAACTTAAGTCCCCTGTGTTTGCATTTGCGAGAGAAGTGCCGCACTTGCGGATGCGCTCCTGTGACTAAGCAACCGCACCTGCGACCCTCACCTCTCTTGCGCACAGACCAACCGCAGAAGCAAGGACACTTTTGCGCAATTACCTCTGCACCCGCGAACCCAGCTTGGGCTGCCAAATCTCGCATCTGCGCGCCTTCATCTGCATGTGCGAGTCTGCACCTACGGTCTCCCCACCGTAGGTGCGAAAACATCAGAAACCAGAAAACTTCAGCAATTTGCATAAGTCCAAATTCAATCCGTAAAGCATCCGAAACGCACCCGAGGCCCCCGGGACCTCAATCAAATATACCCACAAGTCTTAAAATACCATACGAATTTAGTCGAGCCCTCAAATCACATCAAACAACGCTACAAACACGAATCACCCTCCGATTCAAACTTAATGAACTTGAAACTTCCAATTTCTACAACCGATGCTGAAACCTATAAAACCACGTCTGATTGATCCCACATTTTGCACACAAGTCATATTCAACCCTACGGACCTACTCCAACTTCCGGAATCAGAATCCGACCCCGATATCAAAAAGTCCACTACCGATCAAAATCTCCTAAAATTCAATTTTTCACCAATTCAAGCCTAAATCAGCTACAGACCTCCAAAACACAATCCGGACATGCCCCTAAGCCCAAATTCACCCAACGGAGCTAACAAAACCGACGAAATTCCATTACGCAGTCATTTTCACACAGGTTCGACTAAGGTAAAAAACCCTAAGACTTAAGCTTCCGTTTAGGGACTAGGTGTCTCAATTCTCTCCGAAACCACAACAACAAACTACGAGCAAGTCACATAAGCAAAAACCGATACGGGGAAAGCAGTAAATAGGGGATCAGGGCTATAACTCTCATAACGACCGGTCGGTTCATTACATCTTCCCCCTCATAAAACAATCGTTCGTCCCCGAACGAGTATAGAGATATACCTGAAGTGTTGAAAAAATGAGGATAACGGCTGCGCATATCATGCTCGCTCTCCCAAGTCGCCTCCTCGACCGGCTGACCCCTACACCGCACCTTCACGGAAGCAATGTTCTTTGACCTTAGCTTTCTGACCTGCCTGTCCAAAATAGCCACTAGCTCCTCAACATAAGATAGATCCTTGTCCAACTGGACTGAGCTGAAATCCAACACATAATCCGGATCACCGTGATACTTCCGAAGCATAGAAACGTGGAATACCGAATGAACTCCTGCTAAACTGGGAGGTAAGGCAATCTCACAAGCAACCTCCCCAACTCGTCGCAACACCTCAAAGGGACCAATAAACCTTGGGCTCAACTTGCCCTTCTTCCCAAACCTCATAACACCCTTCATTGGCGAAACACGGAGCAAGAACTGCTCTCCAACCATGAATGCAACATCGCAAACCTTCCGATCCACATAGCTCTTCTGTCTGGACTTGGCTGTACGAAGTCGATCCTAAATCACCTTCACCTTATCCAGGGCATCCTGAACCAAGTTTGTACCCAATAATCTAGCCTCACCCGGCTCAAACCAACCCACTGGAGACCGACACCGCCTACCATATAGAGCCTCATATGGTGCCATCTAGATGCTCGACTGATAACTATTGTTGTAGGAAAACTCCGCAAGTGGCAACAACTGATCCCTAGAACCTCCAAAATCTATCACACACGCACGGAGCATATCCTCTAATATCTGAATAGTGCGCTCAGATTGTCCGTCCGTCTGAGGGTGTAATGTTGTGCTCAGCTCCACTCGAGTACCCAACTCATGTTGTATGACCCTCTAGAACCATGATGTAAACTGCATACCCCGGTCAGAGATGATAGATACCGGTACACCATGAAGCCTGCCGATCTCGCGGATATAAATTCGAGCCAACTACTCGGAAGATCAGGTAGTCATCACAGGAATGAAATGAGCTGACTTGGTCAGCCTATCCATAATCACCCTAACTGCATCAAACCTCCGCTGAGTCTGTGGGAGTCTAACAACGAAATCCATAGTGATTCGCTCCCATTTTCACTCTGGAATTTCTAACTTCAGAAGTAACCCACCTGGCCGCTGATGCTCATACTTCACCTGCTGACAATTTAGATACCGAGCTACATACTCCACTATGTCCTTCTTCATCCTCCTCCACCAGTAATGTTGCCTCAAGTCCTGGTACATCTTCGTGGCTGTCACGACCCAATTTCACCTATAGGTCGTGATGGCGCCCAACACTATAGCTAGGCAAGCCAACTAATAAATTAAACATATATCAACAAAATTTAAATCCAAGAAAAATAATAAGACACCAAATTCTACCAATGTATGTGCCAAGACCTAGTGTCACAAGTGTATGAGCATCTAGTAGATTATACAAAACTCCAAATACTATCTGAAATGAAAATAGATAGAATTAAAAATACAAAAAGAGGTACTGGTAGCTGTAGGACGGCTCAGAAAGGCAGCTCACCACTATGCTCCTAGATAACGAGGATGTGCGATGATAGGTCCTCCACTAGTATCTGTCTCAGATCCTGCACAAAAAGTGCAACAAGTGTAGCATGAGTACGTAAACAACGTGTACCCAGTAAGTATCAAGCCTAATCTCGAAGTGGTAGAGACGAGATGGCTGACTTTGACACTCACTAAGGGTCAACAATAATAAATAGAATAAATTATAATTATTCAAATCAACATGATTCAATGAGTTAACAATAATTTTATTCAATTAGCAGAAATAATAGAAGTCCTTTAAATGCAACAATTTCCAATCTATTAATTAAATCCTTCAATTTCAATAAAAATTTTAATTTATCAAATAGCTTTACAAGCTGCAGTAAACTGTCCAAATATCGTGTAATTATTATTATTATTAAGCACAATTTCTGCCGAGGTTGTACGACCCGATCTAGAGTGTCGTGTACACTGTCGAGGGATGTGCGACACGATCCATAGATGCATCTATCCTGCCAAGGCGTTCGGCCCGCTCCACAAGAAAGGAGGACATTTTCTTATGTATCTCCGGAAGGAGAGTATATTTATTATGAGATCAATTCGAGAGGATGAACAATTTATTTTAATAATTAATTAATTTAAACAGAAAATTAAGCATATGAGATTTTCACCTTTTAATATCTTCCCTAATAATTCACAATATATATATATATATAATTTGTTTTGAGTCATAAACTATACACAAGTGATTCATGCTTTGAGTCATAAACTACCCGGACTTTAGCATTAATAGTAGCTACGCTCGGACTCTCGCCACCTCGTGCGTACGTAGCCCCCGCAATTAGCAACAATTATTTAATTTAATCACCTATGGGGTAGTTTCCCCCTCACAAGATTAGACAAGAGACTTACCTCATCTCGATCCAATTTAATCCACTAGCAGGCCTTTTCCTCGATTATCCTACTTCGATTGGCTCGAATCTAACCAAAACTAATTCCGAAAATACTACATTTCAATAAAATCTCGAAATTAATTAAAAATTCATCCATGGGGCCCACATCTCGGAATCCAGTGAAAGTTAGAAAATTCGACAACCCATTCAATTACGAGTCCAACCATACCAATTTTACTCAAATCCGACTCCGAATCGATACCGAAATCTCAAAAATTCATTTCTATGAGATTTCTAAAAAATTCCCAAATTTCAATCTCAAAACACTAAATAAATGGTGAAAACAATGATATACTTGTATAAGTAGACCAAATCCGAGTTAGAATCACTTACCCCAATGTTTTTTCCTTGAAAATCTGTCAAAAGTCACATCTGCTCAAGCTCGAGTTCGTCAAAAATGGCAAATAGGACGACTGCCCTCTTTTATAAATCTGCCCAGGCAGCCTTCGAAATTGGGCCTTGATCGTGGCTTCGATCGTGGCCCTCGAGCATGTGTCTTCGATCGTGACCCTCGATCTTAGGTCTCGATCAAGACCCTCGAGCCTTGCCTTCGATCATGGCCCTCGAGCTGGACCTTCGATCGTGGCTTTGATACTGAGCCACGTCCCTGGCTTCGACTCAGGCTGTCGACCCTGGGCTCGATCTTGGGCTCGATCACAGCCCAGAATATCCAGCAGAAGGAAAAATTGCAGCAGCTTTTTAAGTCCAACTTTTGATCCGTTAACCATCTGAAACTCACCCGAGGCCCTCGGGACCTTAACCAAATATACCAACAAGTCCTAAAATATCATACAAATTTATTGGAAACCTCAAATCACCTAAAATGACGCTAAAACCATGAATTATGGTCCAATTCAAGCTTAATGAAACTTAGAATTTCCAACTTCTACATTCGATGTCGAAACCTATCAAATCAACTCCGATTGACCTCAAATTTTGCATACATATCATAAATGACATAACAAAGCTATGAAAATTTTCAGAACTGGATTCCGACCACCGATATCAAAAAGTCAACTTCCCGGTCAAACCTCCAAACTTAAATTCCTATTTTAGCCATTTCAAGCCTAATTTAACTACGGACTTCCAAATAAAATTCCGAACACACTCCTAAGTCTAAAATCACCATACGGAGCTATTGGAATCATCAAAATTCTATTCAGGGGTCGATTTCTCAAAATGTTGACCGAAGTCAAACTTGGCCTTTTAAAGCCAACTTAAGGAACCAAGTGTTCCGATTTCAACCCAAACACTTCCAATTCCTGAACCAACCATCCCCGCAAGTCATAAATTATTAAAAGCACATACGGGAAATTGTATTTTAAGGAACGGCATTCTGAAAGTTAAAATGACCGGTTGGGTCATTAGCGACCCCCTGATGAATAGAGTACTGCGAGCTGTGAGCCTTCTGGAGAATCAACTCACACAAACCATCTACATTGGGCACACATAGCCTGCCTGCCATGCATCCTTAATGCACCATCATCCCCAATAGTGACCTCCTTAGCATCACCGTGCTGGACCGTGTCCTTAAGGACAAGCAGATGGGGGTCATCATACTGACACTCCCTGATACAATCATAAAGAGAAGATCGAGAGACGACTCGGCTCGGAAATATCCAATCTCACAAACTAGTTGGCTAAGGCCTAAACATCCAACGCCAATGGCTTCTCTGCTGCTGGTAGATATGCTAAACTCCCCAAACTCTCTGCCCGACGTCTCAAAGAATCGACCACCATATTGACCTTCCCAGGATGGTACAAAATGGTGATATCATAATCCTTAAGCAGCTCCAACCACCTCCACTGACGCAAGTTAAGATCCTTCTATTTGAATAGATGCTGCAAACTCCGGTGATCAATGTAGATCTCACAAGGAACACCGTACAAATAGTGCCGCCAAATCTTCAAGGCATGAACAATAGGTGCTAACTCAAGGTCATGGACATGATAGTTCTTTTCATGCACCTTCAGCCGTCTGGACATGTAGGCAATCACCCTACCGTCTTTCATCAACACCGTGCCGAGACCAATCCGCGACGCATCATAAGATATAGTATAAGACCCTAAACCTGTAGGTAATACCAATATTGGGGTTGTAGTCAACGTTGTCTTGAGCTTCTAAAAGCTCTCCTCACACTCTTATGTCCACCTGAACGAGGCACCCTTCTAGGTCAGCCTGGTCATAGGTTTTGCAATAGATGAGAATACCTCTACAAATGACAGTAATACCCCGCCAAACCAAGAAAACTCCGGATCTCCGTAGCTGATGACGGTCTAGGCCAACTCTGCACTGCTTCTACCTTCTTCGGATCCACCTTAATCCCATCACTCGATACTACATGACCCAAGAATGCCATTGAGTCTAGACAGAAACTCACACTTTGAAAATTTTGCATATAACTCTTTTTCTCTCAAGGTCTGAAGAACAGTCATCACGTGCTGCTCATGATCCTCCCGAGTCCGGGAGTACACCAGAATGTTGTCAAAAAACACGATGACAAAAGAGTCAAGATAGGGCCAGAACATACTGTGCATCAAGTGCATAAAAGATGCTGGGGCATTGGTCAGCCCAAAAGACATCATAAGGAACTTGTAGTGACCATACCGAGTCCTGAAAATAGTCTTCGGGATATTTGGCCCCCGTTCAACTGACGATAGCCTGAACGTAAGTCAATCTTGAAAAACACTCTGGCACCCTGTAACTGATCAAATAAGTCATTAATACGAGGCAATGGATACTTGTTCTTCACTGTAACTTTGTTCAACTGGCGATAATCAATGCACATACACATAGAACCATCCTTCTTCGTCACAAACAAGATAGGAGCACCCCAAGATGACACACTAGGCCGAATGAAGCCCTTATCAAGAAACTCCTGTAACTTCTCCTTCAACTCCTTCAACTCAGGAGGAGCCATACGATATGGAGGAATACAGATGGGTTGAGTGCCCGACAACAAATCAATGCCAAAATCAATATCTCTGTCGGGCGGCATGCCCGAAAGATCAGCTGGAAACATATCTCGAAAGTCCCTCACTATTGGGACTTACTCAACTATAGGGGCATCAATACTGACATATCTTACATAAGCTAGATACGCGTCACACCCCTTTGCAACCATTTGTTGAGCTTTAAGAAATGAATAACTCTGCTGGGAGTATACTCTAAGGTACCTCTTCACTCTAATCGCGGTAATCTTGGCATAGCCAGCGTCACGGTCTTAGCGTGACAATCAAGAATAGCATAATGGGGTGACAACCAGTCCATGCCCAAGATAACATCAAAGTCTACCATACTGAGCAATATTAAATTGGCACTGGTCTCGAAACCACTAAGAGCAATCAAACACAACCAATATACGCGGTCCACAACAAGAGAATCTCCCACAGGAGTAGACACATAAATGGGGGAACTCAAGGAATCCCGAGATATGCCCAAATAGGAGGAAAAATAAGAGGACACATAGGAATATGTAGATCCTGGATCAAATAAGACCGACACATCTCTATGACAAACTGGAACTATACATATAATGACAGATTCGGAAGTAACTGCCTCTGTACGAGCCGAAAGATCATAATATCTGGCTTGGCCTCCCCCTCTAGAGCGACCTCAACCTCCCCAACCTCCACCTCAAGCTGGCTGAGCAGGTGGGGCGGTAGCTGGTGCTGGAATCATAGCCTGAGGACCCGGTGGAGCACGCAGTGTCTGAGAAGTCTGTGGAGGTGCAGCCCTCCTAAGTCTGGGTCAATCCCTCACCAGATGGCGAGTGTCTCTACAATCAAAACAATATCTCGAAGAGCGTGGCTGCTGTAACTGGCTCGGGCTAGGTCTGTTGGACTGACTGCTATAATTACCCCATGCAGGAGGTGCACTAGATACTGGCGGTGCATAATAAGGCTCATGGGGCCAGAATACCACTGGCAACTAGAAGTACTGAATGGATGGGGCGACTCTCATAGCCCCTACCATGGTAAACTGCAGCTGGGGCACGAGTACCACTATAAATTCCAGACTCTCGGGACCTCTTGGCCTTCCTATCCTCTCTATACCGAGCGAGCATGCCCTACAATATCCTAGAAATACTCACAACCTGCTGGTAAGAAATATCTATCTCAAACTCCCGGTCCATACTAATCCTAATACTACGGTGGAGTCCCTCAATAAACCGACGAACCCTCTCTCGAACTGTGGCTACCAAGGCCGGTGCATGTCGGGCCAAATCACTGAAACGAACTGCATACTCTAACACAGTCATAGCACCCTAGTACAACTACTCAAACTCCACGCGCCATGCATCCTTGTCTCTCTGATGGACATACTCTCTCAAAAACATGTTCGAGAACTGAGTCCATGTAAGTGAAGCTGCCTCAGCCGTACAACTCAACTCATAAGCATGCCACCACTGATAGGTTGTTCCTCTAAGCTGGAATGCAGTAAAAGAAACCCCACTCGACTCCGCTACACCCATAGTACAGAGAATGCAGTGACACTCCTCCAGAAACCCTAGGCATCCTCTAACGCCAATCCACTGAAGGTAAGAGGGTGGTACTTCTTGTACCTCTCAAGTCTGAGCTGCTCCGCCTCAGAAACTGCTATCCTAGTCTCGTGCTAAACTGGAGCTACCGGATGCATAGGGATGACCTCTGGGCCTGGTCTACCTGAACTTGCTGCTCTAGGGTACCGGCGACGGGAGTCTGTGCTCCTCCCCCGACCTGAGATGTGGCAAGAGAAAGTGGAATCAATTCAGCCTAAGCTAAGGTGCCGAACATGCTCAGAAACTAGGCTAGAGTCTCCTGGATGGCTGGTGCAGCAACAGGTACCTCAGGTGCCTGCCCTCCAACTGGAGCTACTGGGGGATCCTCTGTAGCAGCTCATGCAGTGCTCTCTCTGCACCGCATGGACATCCCCGGTCTCTACCCCGGCCCCGGTCCCGGCCTCTCGCGGCTCTAGTAGGAGGTGCGGGTGTCTGGTCATCAGATCCACCTGTACGTGTACTCACCATTTTTGAGAGAATAGAATACAGAAGTTTAGAATTTCGAAGTCAACAATTTCGCATGACAAGGAATCAAAGAAGTGTAATTTTTCCTAACAGTTCCATAGCCTCCCGAAGATAAGTATAGGCGTCTCTGTACCAATCTGCAAAACTCTAATAAACCGGCTTGTGACTCACGACATCTATAAACCTAGAGCTCTGATACCAACTTTTCACGACCCAAATTCCCTTTGTATAATGTCGTGATGACACCTAGTCTCTACGACTAGGTAAGCCTAACCAATTGCGAAAAATAACAAAATGAAAGTAAAACTTGGCAACTAATAGCAGCAGATAACTAAATAACTAGTAACAATGCCACTTGGCATGTACAATAACCAACACTCTAGTAATACACAATATTCCCAAAACCCGAAACATCATAAGTCAAAAGCTACAGAAGGAAAAGTAGTATCTCTATACACTAGAGTCTAATAAAAGAAGTACAGAAGGTAATTGACATAGGGGAAAATAGAAGGGGACTCCGAAGTCTATGGACGCAGCAGATGTACCATGAAGTCTCCGTACAGCAGCAAACACTCTCGGCTAATAGCGGGGCTGATAATAAGTACTGGTTCTGCACACAAAACATGTGTAGAAGAGTAGCATGAGTACACCACAACGGTACCCAGTAAGTGCCAAGCCTAACTTCGGTCGAGTAGTGACGAGGTCAGGTCAGGCCCACTGGTAAATACAAAATAAGGCAGGAGAATATACAGTATAATAAGAGACTAGAATTTAACGAAAGGAAACACAGCAAGGCAACAATACAACACATGGGTGTAAGCAGTAGGGGATCTCCCGAGATACCGTCTCGTAGTCCCAAAAGAAATATACAGGGAGAACTCCCGAGGTACCGCCTCGTAGTCTCAAATGTAAATATACATGGAGAACTCCCGAGGCACCGCCTCATAGTCTCAAAAGTAAATGTGTAGGGAGAACTCCCGAGGAATCGCCTTGTAGTCTCAAAAGTAAATGTGTAGGGAGAACTCCCAAGGAACCGCCTCGTAGTCTCAAAAGTAAATGTGTAGGGAGAACTCCCAAGGAACCGCCTCGTAGTCTCAAAAGTAAATGTGCAAGGAGAACTCCTCAGGAACCGCCTCGTATTCTCAAACGTAAATGTGCAGGGCGAACTCCCGAGGAACCGCCTCTTAGTCTCAAAAGTAAATGTACAGAGAGAACTCTCGAGGAACCGCCTCAGAGTCTCAAAAGTAAATGTGCAGGGAGAACGCCCGAGGAACCACCTCGTAGTCTCAAAAGTAAATGTGCATAGAGAACTCCCGAGGAACCGTCTCGTAGTCTCAAAAGTAAACACACAGCTCAAACCTATAAATATAACAATTAACAACAAGATTTCTACAGTTATACTTATAAAGAACAAGGAAAAACAGGAATCAACTAGCCATACTTCATAGAGTTCAAATAAGCAGTTAAAGCATGTAGACATGCAATATTAGACTAAACATGATAACTACACATATTGGAATAGCTCAATTAAGAATGAAAAACAGACTAATACTCATTTAAACAGTATAACTCAAATTAAAGGAAAAACAGGTTACTACTTAGTAAACTAAATCGGGTTTTACAACCAATATCCCGTGTACGTACTCGTCACCTCACGTATACGACGCTCACATATCACAACAGTACCAAATCCTAAGGGAATTTCCCTCACGCAAGGTTAGGCAAGCCATTACCTCGAACCAAGCTCAATCAATCTGTAAGAATACCCTTTCCTCGATTATCCGACTCTGAATGGCCCAAATCTAGACAAAAACAACTTCATATCCTAAATACAACTATATTAGACCAATTTAATTAATGAAATCAAGGTTTTAACAAGAATTTCAAAAATCGCCCTTAAAAGCCTCCACGGGTCCACGTCTCGGAATTGGGTAAAAGTCACAAAATACGAACACCCATTCACTCACGAGTTCACTCGTACCAAAATTATCCAAATCCGATATCAAAATCTCAATAAAAACCCAAACCTTAGTTGAAGAACTTCTTCCCATGTTCCCCAAAGTTTTCACCCAAATCCGAAATTAAAAGATGAAATTAGTGATAGATTAGTGGTATATAACCATAAATGGGTTAAGAATCGTTACCCAAAATCTTCCTCATAAAATCTCCCAAATGATCGCCCAAATCCGAGCTCTCAAAGTACCAAAATTGAAAATGGGATAAAACCCTCAAACTTGGCCTTTTCTGCCCAGCGATTTCGCATCTGCGGGCCTATAAATGCACTTGCGATGCCGCACCTGCGGAAATTCCATCATAGGTGCCTTAAGTCCCCTGGGTCCGCATCTACGAAAGAAGCGTCGCACCTGCGTATGCGCTCGTGCGACCAAGGAACAACACCTGCGGCCCTCACCGCTCCTGTGCACAGACCAACCGCAGAAGCGAGGCCCCTTCTGCGCAATTACCTCCGCACCTGCGAACCCAGCTTGGGCTGCCAAATCCCGCATCTGCACTCCTTCATCCACACGTGCGAGTCCGCACCTGCGGTCTCCCCACCGTAGGTGAAAAAATGCCTGAAACCAAAAAACCTCAGCAATTTGCATAAGTCCAAATAAGCATCTGAAACACACTCGAAGTCCCCCGAGACCTCAACTAAATATACCCACAAGTCCTAAAACACCACACGAACATAGCCGAGCCCTCAAATCACATCAAACAATGTTACAAACACGAATCACCCTCCGATTCAAACTTAATAAACTTGAAACTTCCAATTTCTACGACTGATGTCGAAACCTATCAAACCACATCCGATTGACCCAAAATTTTGTACAAAATTAATATTCAACCCTATGGACCTACTACAACTTCCGGAGTCGGAACCCTATGGACCTATTCCAACTTCCGAAATCGGAATTCGACACCGATATCAAAAAGTCCAAAACCGATCAAAATCTCCAAAAATTCGAGTTTTCGCCAATTCAAGCCTAAATCAGCTACAGACCTCCAAAACACAATCTGGATACGCCCCTAAGCCCAAAATCACCCAACGGAGCTACCGGAACCAACGATACTCCATTCCGGAGTCGTCTTCACACAGCTCAAACTACGGTAAAAAATCCTAAGACTCAAGCTTCCGTTTAGGGACTAAGTATCCCAATTCACTCCGAAACCACAACAACAACCTCCCGGTAAGTCACATAAGCAGAAACAGATACGGAAAAAGCAGTAAATAGGGGATCAAGGCTATAACTCTCACAACGACCATCGGGTCGTTACATAAGGCTTCGTTTTCCAATAATGTAAGGTTCTTTGAGGATGTTGAGTTTGCGGGGGAAAGAGAGTTAAGGACATAGTCTTTGAAGAGGAATATATTAATATTCCTCCAATTGTTATTGTCAATGATCAGGAATAACTTTCTATACCTGATATTATTCAAGAAGCAATTTGGATCAAAGACAATATCATTCAATCCGTCCTTCAAGAAATAGTTCCCAAAGAACAAACGCTACAACCTTAAGAATAAATTTCAATAAAGAAAATCATCTATAGCCTTAAGAAAATATCTCATTAATAGTATTAGTAATTTCATCAAATTATTATCTCATTTGGGTTTGAGATAAATCTTGTTAATTATTGTGTATACAACAAGTTTAGTGAGAGTAAATATAATTTTTATTGTCTGATATATGATAAGCTTTGTATACATATGAATATGTCATTTACTTTAGGAATGTTGGGCAGATATTGAAATAATATATAAACTTATCTTTTGAAAGCATCTTAAAGGTTCAAAAGGTAATTACGGAGAACAAATATTTTATGCTCATACAAAGGAAGTCGAAAAAGTTAAATATAATCAGGTATTCGAATATCGACTTCACTAGATGCTGATATAATATAACTTACTTGGTTGATGAGCTATATAATGAAGAGTGTTTAACAACGCTCATAGTTCTTTTTACCATGACAGTTAATTTATAACATATTATATAACATATGATTATGAAATATGACTGCAAAATTTTGTCACTGGTTGGGAATCTATGGATAAAGTTGAAAGAATACTTAAGTTATTTTGTGACAATAAGCTAGCAGTCTTGTATTCTAATAACAACAAGAGTTCGGTAAAATCAAAGTATATTGACATAAAGTTCCTGGTTGTTAAAGAAAGAGTTCAGAGTGATTAGGTATCTCTAGAATATATTGGTACAAACTCCATAGTTATGGATCCACTTACTAAGGGACTACAGCCCAAGGTCTTTCATGGGCACAATGCTCATATGGGTGTCATGTCATTTAAGAATATTCAGTTTCAGTGGGAGTTTGTAACCATTTAAATGTTCTTTACAGACACAATTTGGCTTTCAGTTTAAGATTTCAAGTTATGGTTTCAGTTTAAGGATATTTGAGGTTACTTTTGCAGAAATAAAGTATTCAGTTTATTTTTCACTCTGACTTATTTTTTCAATAGGACCGGTTAAAAATAGGCATGCTTGGATCACATTACATGTAATTTTCATGCTACACATCCATACTTGACCTATGTCATTTGGTTATGTTGGTATTCGTGATCAAGGAAGGTTTAGTTATGATAAATATAAAGAAAGCCGTCTTGGTTCAATATTGGCATGATTGATGGACGAGATTGTTCGGAGATACTCTGGTTTATGATAGCAAATATTTTGAGCTCATAAAGTGACATACAATTATAGAGTTATATGTGTAGTGCAAGTGGGAGATTGTTAGAACTTTTTATGGACTTGCACACATATGGTATTAAGAATAATTAATTGTATGTTGGTTGCTTTCATTAAAAGGTTGATCCAAATTAAAAGTGATCCGCTAAGATTTTAAAGTTAAATGGGTCTATTAGATATCTTCTAAAGTATGGGGTTTTATGTGTAGATACCTGGATGTAGTTTCTAATTTAATGATAGGCTAAATTAGAAAGACATAAACTTATGCACCTATTAATAGGGTTACGAGGCTAAGGCAGGGCACCTACAAATCAACTTGTGCAGTTTAACAATGTATATACAAATAACAGTAACGAAGAATTAGACAAAAGATATCGCGAGGGGATACGTGTTGGGGGAAAATACGAAGTAAAGGCTACAGCAGAATGAGAACTGAAACAACCAATATAATATGAATCAACAGGAGCACAAATATAGTAAAGAAAAATGCACGGCATCACCCTTCATGCTTTTACTCTCAATCTCACCATAAAATCAATAAAAACGGCACGGCATCACCCTTAGTGCATTAACTCTCATATCATGGCACGGCATCATCCTTCGTGTATTAACACTCACAATATGACACGGAATCACCCTTCGTGTTTTTACACTCACAATATGACACGACATCACCCTTCGTGCATTAACACTCACAATATGGCACAACATCACCCTTCATGCATTAACACTCTCCCTTATCATAATGCAATGAATAAATAATAACAGGGAGATAGAGTAACAAGTACAAACCTTACTTCAATATTTGGTTCCACAATATCAATCTCAACTTTGAAATAAATACTCAATTATCACCAAAAAATCCGTAAACATGATAAGAATGATCAATTTAACAACACTATTATAAAAACGTAGCAATTAGGCATAGAAAAGAGACAATATAAGAAAAACGAAAGAAACATGGAAAACAGATAAATTGGCGGCGCATAAGTACTCATCACCTCACATATATGCCGCTCACATGAATTTCACATAACAAATAGTCTAAGGTTCCTAATTCCCTCAAGTCAAATTTAAACACAACATTCACCTCACTTCGAAGGCCACTTAATTCTCAATCACAGTTTTTCCTTTAGAATTCACCTCCAAGCCACTCGTATCTATTCAAAAATAACTCAATAATATCAAATAATGCTAAAGGAATCAATTATATTGCATAAATTAAATTTCCCAAATTGTCCTCCAAAAAGTCAAAAAATTGACCCCAGGCCCGCTTGGTCAAAACTCGAGGTTCGGACCAAAATCTATTTACCCATTCACCTCCGAGCCCGAATATATAATTGGTTTTGGATTCCGACATCAAATTGAGGTCTAAATCCTCAAATTCCCGAAATCCCTAGTTTCTACCCTAACCCCTAATTCTACCATGAAATCTCTAGAGTTTAGGTTGATAATTCATAAAATGTAATTTGTAATTGAAAGAAAATGGTTTAGAATCACTTACCAACACTTTGGGGAAGGAAATGACTCTTAATCTCGTGTTTGGATTCGATTAAGTATTGGACGACAGTGTGCATCGCATTCGCGAGGCCAGTGTCGCGTTCGCGAAGAGCATTGGCTGCCAAGCCTTCACGTTCGCGAGAATGTGTTCGTGTTCGCGTAGGTTAGCCCCCCCGGCCTTTGCGTTCGCGAGACATTGCTTGCGTTCGCGATGAAGGATCACTGACTCTTCCCCAGGTATGCCTAACACTACGCGTTCGCGAGGAGCTAGTCGCGTTCGCGAAGGGTAACGCCCCCATCGCTTTGCGTTTGCGACCAAGCCTTTACGTTCGCGAAGAAGAAAATTCCAGCTGCCCAGTTTACTCTTCGCGTTCGCGAGAGTACTCTTCGCAAACGCGAAGAAGGACATGCCAGAACACCTGCTGCCATAGAATACCAGATTTTCTAAGTCCAAAACATCCCGTGGCTTATCCGAAACTCACCCGAGCCCTCGGAGCTCCAAACCAAACATGCAAAAAAGTCTAAAAATATCATACGAACTCGCTCGCGCGATCAAATCGCCAAAACAACACCTAGAACTATGAATTTAGCACCAAATTAAATGAAATTCTCAAAAACACTTTAAAATTCCTATCTTCTCAATTGGACGTCCGAATCACGTCAAATCAACTCTGTTTCTCACCAAATTTTACATACAAGTCTTAAATATTATAATGAACCTGTACCGGGCTCCGAAACCAAAATACGGACCCGATACTCACAATGCCAAACATCAATCAATTCTTAGAAACAAATAATTTTCAGACTTTTAAGTTTTCTCAAAAATTCATAACTCGAGTCAGGGACCTCTGAATTCGATTCCGGGCATACGTTCAGGTCCCATAATTCAATACGGACCCATCGAGACTGTCAAAATACGGATCCAGGCCCGTTTACAAAAATATTGACCGAAATCAACTAAAATTAATTTTTAAGGTAAAATTTCTTATTTTCATCAGTTTTTAACATATAAGCCTTCCGGGCCAACATCCGGACTGCGAACGCAAATCGAAGAGGTTAAAAATGAGATTTTTATGGGTTAAAAGTGCAGATTCGAATTTTAAAATATAAGATGACCTTTTGGGTCATCACACTGTAGCATATTGTTGGGTTTGCCGCTTTCGGCGTTGATATTGGATTAGTGGCTGCGATGTTGGTGGAGCAACAGTAGAGCAAACTGGTTCTTTTGGGTATTGCGTGTCGGAATTAGAGACAGTAGCAGAAACTGGAGCAGCCGTGAGAGATGGACTTGGAGCTGGAAATTGTAGAGCTACCTTGATTGGCAATGGAATCTCATGATTTCAGACGGCATAGATTTGGGGCTAGAGTCATGTGACTCTTTTTGTAGGATATCCCAATCTATATTTGAAATTTTTTTCTCTTTTAAGGATAAAAGTATATCAGAAAAAGGAAATTTATTTTCATAAAAAATAAAATCTCTTGAAACATATATGTTTTGAGAGATAGGATCATAACACTGATGGTTGAGATAGGTATTAGAATAGCCTAGGTATACACAAGGAGTGGACCTGGGTTCTAGTTTGTGTTTTGCATATGTTTTAAGCCATGGATAATTTGGAATTTCTCCAAATAACCGTTGGTATGGAGAATCATTATTGAGTGTTGGGGTAGGTAGTCTATTAATCAAGGATGTGGCTTATTTGTGAGCATCTAATTTTTAACCATATTCGATTAGTTTTTAATCAACTTTTAGAATGTAAATATTTTTATTTTATTTTTTTAACTTTAATTTTGATATTTTAGTTTTCTTTTCACCCTTTTGTAGGTTCTTACTTAAAAAAAAGATTCACATTGTTAGTACTAGTTTTAGTTTTAATTAACAAAAGAAAAAAAGCAAAAAGAGGTCCACCATTTTAATTCTTTAAATGATCATCCGTAGGAATTTTGTCATGGTCACATACATTTTAGTATTTTCTTGTCATATTATCTATTTTAGAACCTTATTTTATTTTTAAAGTTATTTGCACACACCTTACCACTAACATAATTATTCCGTCACAACACACACCTCACTTCACACCTCCCCACTTATCCTTTATAACAACTCACACTCACACTCTTCCTCTTTAACAACTCACACTCTTACTCTCTCTTACTTATATAAAAATACTTAGACACAAGCTTTGAGGAAATCTTAGAGAGATTTGCTTGAACACAAACGAGAAGGAGAGGAAAAATAGAAATAGAGAGAGGAAAAGCAGAGAAAAAGGCTGCCTTCTTCTTTGTTTTAGCTTTCATCTCCATAAAGCAAGACCAAATATTTCTGCCAAGAAATTATCACAAAACCTCCATTAAAATACCTTTAAAATAGCTTCAAATTCCAACCCAAACAACCCACCGTAAAAGAGTTCCAAAAATGCAGCAAAGTCCCGATTTCTTTTTCTCATGTTGTACGGGGTTCCAATCATTGGTTCTGGTTGAAGTTGCCGGCAAATATTTTATTTATAATCGACAAGCTGTTGTAATTCGAGTTGAGATCTATTTATACAAAGATCCTTTTTCTCTTTATTTTACTGATTTAATTGATACTTTATTTTGATTGGTCTAGCTAAAAGCTTTCAACTGTTTCATTGCTTAAATCTCTCAAAAATGAATGTTGGATATTTGTTTTGTTTGCTGAATCTCTAGAAGAAGAGATATAAAATTTCACCTTATTCATCGTTAAATTCATAAAATTGGTTTCTGTTTGTACATGTGAAAGTTTTAATATCTTTTTTATGAGCATGAATAACTAGTATAATTCCTTTTCGTGGGCTCATATATATTATAATGATTTAGCAATGTTAAAGAATAAGTTTGGTGGCAGTGATGAATTTAGAATTGCAAAAGATATCCTTAGATTCTTAGTTGGTTTAAACTTTGATAATTTATGGGATTTGAGCTATTAAAGAACGAAGGAGTTTTATATAGTAAATATGTTGGATGAAATATTGAGCAAACATGATTTTGAATAGTTGTTTGGATCTGATAGTGTGTTTTGAGTTGATATTGTTTAACGAAGGCTTAGTGAGAATATTTTATTAATTTGTAATTGAATAGAAAAGTCGTTGTAAGTTCATTTGATATTGGGCAATGGGCTTTCTGACTTTTGCTTTGAATAAAATAGAAAACCAGACCTTTAAGATTTTTGGCTAAAATAAATCATCTGCCAGGCCCACTTTCAATAGTTTCTATAAACTCTAGGCCTTACAATAATTTTAAAATTTAGGAAGAATAATGAACATTGTTAGAGTGCTTTAGGCGTGCTTTTAATTAGTTTATCGCGAATAATTATACATTCGCGTGGCATAATTGTGATTTCCAAAATTAAAACTGAAGTATGTGTTCGCGAAATTTTTGCCAAACCAATCTTAATATAATAAAATGCTATTAATTGTGTACACGTACGCGTGACATGATTTTGGCACAATAAACAAAACGAGTTCACACACGTGATTCGTTTCAAAGATAATTCTATATTTTAATAATTAAAAGTGGATAAATAAAATATGAAAATCAATAAATCATAATTTATCTAAAAATAATTCAAGCCAAGTGGTAGTCAATAAAGTAACCGCGCTAGAACCACGGGACTAGGAGAATGTCTTACACTGTTTTCGCAGACCAATAATAAATATTATTTTAAAAGGAGTTTTTGGGGCGAGACCCGGGGCGAGGCATACCAAAAACTATCTGAAGCGATGGTGTGGGGTGAAAGTCTCAGGAGGCGTACGCCCAACAATTTGGGGCATATGCCTGGGCGTTAGGGGAGTACGCCCGGACGTTTGGGGCGTACGTCGGGCGTTCGAGGCGCGTGTTTTTAGTGAGGAGTAAGACCTAGAGAATTTTTCAAATTAAAATAAAATTTGTTGAATAAGTCCTTCATATAATAGCCAAATTCTCAAATATCAGTTTGGTAATTAGTCAAAAGGTTTAAAAAGGAACTCAAAACTATTAAATTTAAAAGTCAAGACCTTTTTTATTGATTGAATCCCTAATTCATGGTCTTTTTCAATTTTGTATCTTGTCCGCTAGTCTGCTAATATCTCCCGAAAGCAACGAATATTTAATTCTTTTTACAAATACAAAGAGAACTACATTCTCTTTCATAGCAGTAAGTTCAAAGTTCAAATTGTAGGTTAATCAACCTTTTTGTTCCTCCATATAGAAAACTTTATTCTTTTAGACTCAAATTACTTGTGCTTGTAAGTAGCGTATAATAGATTGTTTTGATTAGTTTTTTGTGGGGATGGAGTACACACACACACACACACACACACACATATATATATATATAAAATTTTTATGCATTTTTACCTATTTATAAATATTTACTGTTATTATATTATTTTATAAAATATTAAAATTATATACCTATGGGGCTTACGCCCCGTGCCTCGGGGCTTATGCCTCGCCGAGGAACATGTACAATGCCTCGCCTTACGCCCACGCCTTTTAAAACACCGATAATAAAAGAGTCAAATCTTCCTTTGAATAGGGATTCAAATAAAATGTGATTTGAAACACCCAAAAATAAAATTTCAAGTGGCGACACTGAACATTAAAATAATTCCTACTTCAAAAATATCACTTTATTTGGAAATTGAATCCATAACATATATCTTTTAGGGGGTAAAATTGAGGTGTGACAGCTCTAGCGACTCCGCTGGGGACAATCAGAATTCAAGCTTGTACATGTTGACTTTTATTTGGCTTTATTAATTTTGTATATACTGTGATTTATTTGGTCCTGATGTGCTACTTGTTCACTTTTTACAACTTTGGTATTGTTGAACTATACATAGAAACTGTCTTCTCACGCATCCCCTATGAGTCTTCTTGAAATTAAAATTGGGCATTTGCTTGACATAGACCGCTTTCTTTGAGATAGCCGAGGTGCTTGTCACCTGGTAAAAAATTTTAGTCACACATACTTTAGGCGGGGAACACCACCAGCTAAGCCGAAAAGCAATGCTACCGGTACGCTGACCTTCCTCGGCTCGAGTTGTCTACTCGAGTAAGCCAGTCTAGACACCGTCTCCACTAGGATTTAAACCTAGAAGAACAAACCTCATGTCGGATATCCCTAGTAGGTTCGCTTAATTTGCATCATGTACATTTGACTTAGCAGCGCTCGGCACAGGGGCCGAGTTCTATTTTAGGACAGGTACCTTGTTGAGACCAATATGTTCATGTTATGTGCTATCTGCTGCATTAATTAGGAGGCTTGCATATTGACCGACTTTAGGATAAATCATTTGAATGAACAAGAGATAAATTCTCTGATTTTTGTACAAATGTCCGTTAAAAGACAAAAAAATAAAAATAAAATAAAATGAGGGGACGATGTCGTCTAGTTCTATGGGTTTAAGGATTAATTTTCATAAATTAAAAGAGAACATAGTCGGTTTTGACTGAACTACGCGGGTCTGATTCTGACCAGATGTGAGATACGTAGGCAACCTTTATCGGGTCTGGCCCCCAATTTTAAAAAATCCAAAAATATTTTCCTTTAAATCTATCTTGGAGACATCAAATCTAGAAATTTAAAAAACATTGAATTCTAAAATAGTTTTGTTCTTCAGAAGTTTTTCTTTCGAAAATTCAAAAGAAAACTCAGAATCCAAAAATATTTTCGGAAATTCAAAGACAAAAATTCAAAGTCCAAAAACATTTTATTTCTTCTTTAGAAGTGTTTCTTTCAGCAATTCCAAAACAAAAAAATCAAAATCCAAACAAAAAAAAAATTCTTCTTTAGAAGTTTTTCTTTCAACAATTCCCAAAAGAAATCCAAAAATTATTTTCCTTGTTAGGAGTTATCATGGTCTGAATTGTATAAGAGTAAGAGTTAGTTTATTTACTTTATTCATGATCTTCCTGAACTATATAATGATCTGATTCATGCAACGTCATGATATGTAGGCAATCCCCATCGGATTCGATCATAGCCATTAAATAAACTGAGTGAAAAAAAAGAGAAGAAAGAAAAAGAAAGAAATGAGTGACAAAAATAACAAAGAAATACCAACCATTCAAACGCATGGTAGAAACGTTTAACTGTTTAGATGCATTGCATTCCAATGTGCGATTTCCTATCTGTTAAATGCCTCAAAACTAACAAGGTTATTGGCTGTGCAAATTAGCTAGGTTCTGTTCAGGTGGTTGGTTTTGTTGGCAATCTGGTTTCCTATACTTACTTTACAAGATTCAAAGGAAGGGTTCCTATGGCCTCCGAAAGTCATCTACCAATTATTGATCCCGAGGATAGCCCGGCATCGGCTAGTCCACAAACAGAATCAACAGTTGCTGAAGAAAATAGGATGTTTCATCTCCGTATGTTGGAAATGTGGGACGCATGGTCTAAAGGTAGGGAACCTCCAAGTGTAATACCTGGGTTCCCTGAGTTTATCCCCAGGTCAGGTGGGGCTACTAACGTCCATGTGCTCAACCTGTTCATCCCGTGCGGATACCCTCCAATGTCGTCTAGCGGGCCAGGCATGCCTTCTGTGGTTCGCCCCAGGTGCCGAATTCAAGGGCATCGCGAACAATGATCTCGTTAGCACCACTCTGCACCACAACATAACCAACTAGACCACGGCCATATTTTGAGCCTCCAACGTTCACCTTCCAGGATCTACAGTTTCAACCAGAAATAACATATGTGACCCCATACTCATTTACTCAATCCCTGCAATGTGACTTCTCGGTTAGGAAAGAAAAGGTTGTCAAGAATCCCAAGCAAGAGGAATTGGGTCGGAAGATAAAGAGCTTGGAACAAAGCTTGAAACACATGCAAGGCTTAAGCGGCCAAAAGAGTGTCTCATACTCCGACCTGTGTATGTTTCCCCGTGTCCACTTTCCATCTGGCTTCAAGATGCCAAAATTTAAAAAGTACGACGGGCATAGAGACCCGATCACTCACATGAAATGATACTGTAACCAACTGAGGGGTGCTGGTGGAAAAGAGGAGCTGTTAATGGCCTATTTTGGAGAAAGTCTCACCAGAATTGCTTCCGAGTAGTACATCGATCAAGATATTACTCATTGGCACGTGTGGGATGATTTGCCCCGAGATTTCGTCCGACAGTTCTTGTATAATGTGGACATCTCTCCTGGCAGAAACTCTTTGTCCAATTTGAAAAAACAACAGCAGAAGGTTTCCGTGAATATGCTGTCAAATGGCGCGAGCAAACCGCTAGGGTAAAGCCTCCAATGGACGAAGTTGAAATGGTTACGGTCTTCCTACAGGCCCAAGAGGCGGATTATTTCTAGAACATGATGTCTGCTATGGGTAGACCGTTCGTCGAGACTATCAAAATTGGAGAGATGGTCAAAAATAGTTTGAAAATGGGCTGAATCTTGAGTCAAGCTACTTTTAAGGCCGCATCACAGGCCGTTTAGAGTGGTTCTGAGGGTTTGATGAATATAAATGGGAGAAAAGAGGAAGCCATGATGGATTTTAGCTCAAGGGGGGCATTCATGTCATTCAACTAATCATATATGCTTCCTACGGTCCCACAACACTATTATCCCCATCAATATGCTGTTTATGCCGTGGCACCGCCTCCGTATGCGGTGATGAACGCGCAACCTTACACACAGCCACAACATTATACACAAAACTGAGCTCCACCTCCTAGAAATACCCATCCCTACCAAGCTCCATATAATCCACAACCAAATGTTCCCCAATACAATCCTCGCCCAAGAGAGCCCCTCAGAAGGAATCAGTTCACCTCTATTGGTAAATCATATTCAAGTTTATTTCATAAGCTAATCAGGCTAGGTCTGCTACAGCTAGTGGCCCCGAACCGGCTGAACCCTGAGTCCCCCTCGCACATAGTTGATGCTAGATGTGAATACCAATCTGGAGCAGTGGGACATAATACTGAAGACTATTGGACTCTTAAACTAGTAGTGGAAGACCTCATCGAGGTCAAGGCAATAATGCTTAGGGATGAAGAGGCCCCCAATATGACGAACAATCCTCTGCATACTCACACCAATGGTCCAATAGTTGGAATGATCTGTGATGATGGGGAACATGATCTGGCACTGAAGTTCATTTCAGCCATTGCCGAGACAGAAGAAAAGTCGAAAAACGGTCACCAAACCTGAAAGTTCCCTGTTAGACGAGAGTCTCGGTAGCCGGTCTTGCTATCCTTTCTGCGTCCGGATTATTTTAGGGTGTAATCCATCTGTTTTACTTTTATTTTCTTACTTTCTTATGTAATACCTTCTAGTTTTAAAAAAAAAAATCTAAATCAAATGCAATTAATATTTTATTGTCTAGGAATGCCTCTTTTCTTAATCTTGTCACTTTTCTTATTCTCTTTTCAGTTCTGTTAATGCAGATTTTAATGACATGACATGTTTGTGGACTTCGCGCTCAGATCTTATGATGTTGTGAGATGCCAAAATAATGACTCAAGAAACAGAATATTTCGAAGACAAGGCTTGTAAGGAAATAAATAGAAAATTGGAACGAAGTTGAGATTCCCTCTCTTTAGATCATTTTTGAAGCCGAGATTAAGGATAAAGATTGGGTCCCGAATCGATTGGAATAATTGACACTGATTGATGAAAAATGATTGGTTGCAGTTTGCCACGGGCAGTTGTACCAACAAAGAATGGCCCATGTCTACAACAAGAAAGTGAGGCCGAGGAAATTTGAAATAGGATAACTCATTCTGAGACGTATCCTCCCACCTTATGAAGAAGCTAAAGGAAAATTGGCTCCAAATAGGAAAGGTCCACACATAACCCTCTATGTAGCATTAATGTTCTCTAATTGGGATGACGAAGGCTTTCATTCTCGCTATCCAAACATCATTATCCCTTTGGCCAAACCTTTGAGTCGGTTACCTTTCTTTGATTACCCTCTTTGGAACCTGAATAGGTTATTAAAAAAAAGAGAAAGAAGAAGAAAAGAAAGACAAGAAAATAAAAAATAAAATTAATTGAACTACGTTCGCTTGATTCTGAAAGGATACGTAGGCAGCCTCTCTCTGGGGTTCAGTCACACCAAAACAAAAATCTATATTCCCCAAAAGTGAAAACTAGGGCAGATGTTACAATTGTTCGACGATGGTTTCGCCTGAAAGGTTTCAAAGTTGTAATTTAATCCAAATCCTTTTCAAGTCCTTCCGATCAATCGGCAAGAATGTTCAAAATTGGAGGATACAGTTACTTGGATCTGGTGCATCCAAAATGAGAGAAATAAAATCAGAAAGTCTTATTGGTGAAAACCCTCATGTGCACCACAAAGCGATGGTGAGTAAAGAAACTAAAATGAGTGAGTCTTTTTAGTGAAAACTGGCAAGGAGCACTATAAGGCGATGGTAAGAAGAGAGAGGTCAGTTGGTGAAAACCCACAAAAGGCGCCACTGATCAAAAAGAGGATCCTCACAGCCATTGGCATCGACCCAGTCCTGGGCAAGGTTTCTCGGTTTTGAAGCAAATGTTGTGATGAATTTCTAAGGGTCGGGCAATTTACAAGGATCGGGCGTCCAGTGCAAAAGGCATATCGTGTTCATTGAAGTCAGCATGTACTCCCAGATAAGTCCTTCTTTAATTTATGTTCCCCGAAAGGGACACCTTTTGTTTAAACTCATTCTGCATTCGATTATTGATTTTCTTTGAATCCCTTTCGGTATAACTTCGTGACAAAATAAAGGCAAAGAAAGGATGGTAAGGCTGATTACAAGGCCCTCGTTTGAAGTGAACGGATACATTAAAAAGGCACTCAACCTCGGTAAAGGCATCAGGGCAATAAACTGACCACCACTTTGAACACTTACAATTTTGCTTTGTTTGCAGCAGGAACAAAGCAGTGCAGAATGGCGATTCCTGAAGGACGAATGTCACCAAAGGTAAGTTTCCTCAAAATATCCACTTTCCTTTATTTTTAGCATGCATCACTACTATTTATACCTCTCATTTTCATAGCTTAACCCAAGTAGAACCATTTCGCCTAGGGGGATCCAGCTCATAGTTCTGTGTAGAAGTACTCTTCGCTCAGGTTGTTTCACGTAGCTTAACTCAGGTAGAACCGTTTTTCCTAGAGGGATCCAGCTCATAATTGCGGGTAGAAATACTCTTCACTCAGGTTGTTTCACATAGCTTAACTCAGGTAGAACTATTTCTCCTAGGGGGATCCAACTCATAGTTCCGGGTAGAAGTACTCTTCGCGCAAGTTGTCTCACGTTAACTCACGTAGAATCATTTTGCCTAGGGGGATCCAAATCATAGTTTCGCTTAGAAGTACTCTTCACTGAGGATGTTTTACGTAGCTTAACTCAGGTAGAACCGTTTTGCCTAGGGGGATCTATATCATAGTTCTGGGTAGAAGTACTCTTCGCTCAAAATGTTTTACGTAGCTTAACTCGGGTAGAACCATTTCTCCTAGGGGGATACGTAGCTTTACTCGGGTTGACTTTTTAATATCATTATCAGAATCTGATTCTAGAAATTGGAATAGGTCTGTAATATGAAATGTGACTTGTGCGCAAAATTTGAAGTCATTCCGGATTGATTCGATGTGTTTCAGCACAAGATGTAGATATTTGAAAGTTCATTGTTCGTTGATTTTGAATTGAGATGTAATTCATTGTTTTGATATTGTTAGGTATGATTTGAAGCCTCGAGTAGGTCTGTGTTATGTTATGGGACTTGTTGATATAGTTGGTTGAGGTCCCGGGGGCGTCGGGTGAGTTTCGGATGGTTAACGAATCAAATTCAGAATTAGAAGAAAAAGCTTAAGTTTCTGCCATCTGATGCAATCGCACCTGCGAAACTTTTATCGCAGGTGCGAGCTCGTACAAGCGAGCCTGGCTTGCGCATATGCGGGCAGGGACTGTGAGGCATTGATCGCAGGTGCGAGGGAAAATTTTGCACCTACGTGAGCGCAGATGCGGAAGGTTGTGCCCAGAAGCGAGATGGCTGGAAGTTGAGGATTTTCGCATTTGCGATGTCTTTCCTGCAGATGCGTCCTCGCAAATGCGATGGTTTCCTCGCAGGTGCGCAAACTGGGTAGGCAAGTGAAGTCCGCACATGCGATGTTTTGCTCGCACAAGCGGAGGCACAGGTGTGCAAATCTTGTTCGCAGGTGTGGATCGACTGGGCAGAATCCTTTAAGTTCGAGGGTTCAACATTTTTCACCTATTTTCGGATTTTGGAGTAGGGTTCAACATTTTTCATCCTTGTGATTATATTTTATGAATTAATCTTCGTTTTTGGTGTAAGATTATTGATTCTTCAAGAGAAATTGAAGGAAAATTTTATAATGTCACAAAACGAATTTTTCAAGTTTGAATATCGATTTAGAGTCGGAATTGAGTGAAATTAGTATGGTTAAACTTGTAATTTGATGCGTTATCGTATTTTGTGAGTTTTGTCGAATTTCGAGACGTGGACCCAACGGGTGATATTTGCGGCGTAATTTCGGATTTTGTGGAAAAATATTAGTATTTTGATATGGAATTAATTCTTATAAATTTTGTGTACTGAATCAAATTATTGTGACTAGATTCGAGCCGTTCAGAAGTTGTTACGCATAGAATGGGATTTTTGGAGCATTGTTTAGCTTGCTCGACATTGGATTTGGCTTGTTCGAGGTAAGTAACTCTTCTAATCTTGGAGCTGAGGGTATGAACCCTGAATATATGTATTTCGTGAATTTGTTGGGAGGTGACGCACATGCTAAGTGACGGGCGTGTGGGCATGCACTATAGAAATTGTGACATAATTGTTTCTGTTGAAATTTGTTGTTGAATAATCTTGTCATTTTCCATGCGGTTTTATGTGTTAAAGAAATTGAGCTGAAAAGCATATTAAAAATCATGTTGAAGCTATGTGCCAGTATTATTGGGACCCACATATGTCATATTTGTTGTGAGTTATTTGTTTTAAATTAAAAATTCATACTTAGTCATATTCATTTCATTACATATCATATCTCAGTCTTTGTTGTTATTTATTGATACATCATATCATCATTTTTGGGCTATTCTCATGAAATTGTGATCCCATGAGAGAGGTACTGGAGAGATTGATGAGTGAGGGAGGCCGGGGGCCTGATTGTGAGGATATTTTTGGGATCGAGCTACACGCCGCAGCAGGCCATGCTGGTTATATATATATTATTACTATTATGTGGATCGGGGTTGCCCGCCTCCACCAGGCCTTATTGGCTTATGATGGCACGTGAGTTGTCCGTGCGGATTCTGATATAATATTATAGCACGTGAGTTGTCCGTGCAGATTATAACGCTTGGGTTGTAGGACCCATCTGGAGACTGTACACACCCCTAGTGAGCACAGGTACCTACTGAGTGTGAGTGCCATGTGCCGAGTGCTGAGTGACTGGGAGACATGAGAGATGGTGAGGTATGCCCGAGGGGCTGTTTATGAGTGATTGTGAGGTATGCCGAGGGGATGTTTCAGAGTGATGGTGAGGTAAGCCCGATGAGCTGTATACGAGTGATTGTGAGGTCTGCCCGAGGGCTGTTTATGATTTTATCATTGAGTTGCATCGCATTGTCATGCACACATGACATACAGGCATAGAGATGTATTTCCTCATGTTGTACTGCATCACATCATTCATGATTTTTCACATAATGTTGATAGATGGGCATAGTGATGCATTTGTGTTTACATGGATTATTTGGAAAGAAAATGAAACATCTTATTTATTATTGAAAGGATTTTTGGAAAATTATTGTTTTTAATCTCATTCATATTTTTGGCAACTTCGGTAAACGATTTGGGTTTTCACTGATGTACTTGAAAGGAAGAACTATTATCTTTGAAATCATGATTTAGCTGAGCATTTTATTTCCGAGTTACTTTTGGTATTATCTGCTTTATATTGTAATGGATTGTTGTGGACTATTGGTTTTGGACCCGACTTTGGTGGAAGCTCGTCACTACTTTCAACCTAAGGCTAGGTTTGTTACTTACTCAGTACATGGGGTCGGTTGTACCGATACCACACTTCTGCACATTGCGTGCAAATATTGGTTGTTGTTATGGATGAGCTCGATGATTGCCGGATTTGAGGATGTACCTGCGTACCAGTTGTAGTTGCCTCTTGTTCATGGTAACCTTAGATTTATAAAAGCTCTGTTTATGTACTGTTCAAGCATACTATGTACTTATTTCATTTCCTCTTTGTAAACACTATTCTTAGAAGCTCATGATTTGTACTACCAATTCTTGGGGAAATGTATTGGTTTTAGATATTTCTTTTAATTAATTTCATTAAAATTAGATAGTTGGTAATTGGCTTACCTAACGGGTTGGGTTAGGTGCCATCACGACTAGTTGGATTTTTAGGTCGTGACAGATTGGTATTAGAGCTCTAGGTTCATAAGTTCTACAAGGCATGAGCAAGTGTCTAGTAGAGTCTTGCAGATCGGTATGATGACGTCCATACTTATCTTCGAGAGGCTACAAGCTATTTAGGATATATACTTCCCATCTTCCTTTCCTTATCGTGTGAGATTGATTCAGCTTGAGATATAACTATTTGAATTCCTTCCACGTATCTGTATACGCACATGAGCGCTCGGTATCAGCTGTGGATCGCCGGCTTGTGATTATATGAATGAGGTTCGAGATGTGTATTATGTGTTTTGGTGATGGGCCAGTCTAGAGGACTTGAGGCCATGGTTAGACCACAGCTTAAGCTCGGCAACTTCAGTTGTAACTTGTATATTTGGACTCATATGTCCGGTAATGTCCCTACGATTGCAATTTTTGGCTCGATGAGCTGTGGAATGGCTTTGTGATGAGTATGATGAAACTGCGAGATATGTTAAGATGATTTGAATATGATGAGAAGTGTTTCCTTTAAATGTAAAGGAAGGCCATTGGGTGCTTGATTTTCATTTTGATGTAACGTACAATCTCGAGTATGAATGTTTTGAAGGATCTTTCACGATTGTTAAATTTTGGGACAAATTAAGTTCTCATGTATGGTTAATGCCTTTGGACTCAGATTAACTAAGTGATCGCATAGTTATTGTGACTGCGAAAAGATATAACAAAAAACCAATTTTAGGCTAGGGATATGGGTTATCTCCTGGAGAGTAATCTACGTAGGTGTGTTCCTTATATGTGAGTGGAGAGTTTCCTTTCCGCCAGCAGGGCATATGTGCGGAGATTTAAATTTGAATCTGGCTGAGAAAGTTGACTTGAGTGTCAAGAAAATGATCGTGAGCTTAGCGGATGATTTGGGGTATTTTTATGGTTGGTGTTGTATGAGCTTGAGAAGAATGTTGTGGCACTAACTACGGTATTATGACAATAATAGGGTATGGGTATTGTGAATTATGGAGTGTTTTAAGCAATGGCTTTGAGCCAAGTGGGGGAGTCTGCTATGGACAATTTGATTTCATGGTTAGGTGTTAAATTTTAATTTTGGTCTGAGGCATACTTGTGGTTTGGTTATGAATTACAGAAGTTGAGATCGAGGATGACTCGAATAAGGAAATTCCTGGTTAAGGATTATATTGCACGTATGAGTATATAAAATTCGTGGGATGAGAGAGTTGTTATTGGTGAATGATGTAATGCGCACGGATTATGAATTGGATAGGTAGGGTTAAAGTAGAGCTTCTTAGAGTGATGATGTGCTAATGGGGCACGTGTCTTTTGGCCCATTTGGGCAGTGTAATGGGAATTTGAACAAAGAGGGAGACTCTCGAGAAAGTTTCAATAGGTCTGAGGTTTACATATAGCAATTGAGAATTTCTCCAGGCTTCTGTGTGGATAAAAGCTGAGGTTTGCATTTGATGGTGCCTGGACTTACGAAAGTTCTGTATGACTATGGATTCTATATTTTTTTATAAGGAAGGTAAGAAGAACAATTTTAAATTCACATAAGATATTTTCAGAGTGAGTGTTATAGTTGTGGTTAAAGATCGTGGTGTTTTAGCAAGGAGAAGTATCAATTTGAAGGCAAATTCGCAAGGGACTCGTAGAAAATAGGACAACTGGGTAGTAGACTAGACCAGTATAGTAATGGTAGGATCGGTCCTTTGGGTAATTATGATGTGGTAAGACTTTGCAGAAGTTTTGGTGGCAATATTCTTAGGTTTGGCGACATGCAAGGCTTAATCGAGTTAGAGGAATTTAGTTCTAAGGGCTTGATTACGGGAAATGGATTCCAAAGTACTCTGGATGGTTTGAACCGAATACTTTTCTACCGATATGGGGAACGTGTTGTGTATTATGATTTCCTCCTAGAAGAAACAAGAGAAAGGGTTCTAACTAATAGGGTATGTAAATTGTTGGTGACTCAAAATTTATAATAAGATTCTTGTGCTTTTCACATGATGGTAAGATAGATGTTATGTGTTATGCGGAAGTTAGATTTACATGTACGAGGTGGCAGTACAGTCTTGAAGAGAAGGTAACGAATGTTGGATAACATGGACGGTTCCAAATAACTAGATGAATACTATTACTACTTGGTGTTGTATGAGAAGGGGGCGGATTTCAGAAGGCGCATTGTATTTTGACTTACGGATGTATAAATTAGTATTGGGGTACTCACATGGTTGATAGACTGCTGATATTCAAATTTTTCCAAGTGGCACGGAAAAACTTTTAAAGTATTTCTCGTGCGATGATAGTGTATGAGAGAGGTGTAAGGCATTCGGGCAGTATATGGAATCAAATATGGTGATTCGCGTGTTCTATGGATTTGGAGATTGGGAGTTCTGAGGAGTAGATTGTTTCATGGTTGTGGACTGTGAAGTTGTGGCTGGAGCTAGCCAGATGATAGAATGTGTTAAGATTTAGTCATTATGGATTTTCGGAGGGATTTTTATCTATTTGTGGGTAACCCAAGGTTATTTGGGGGTCCATAGGTAGGCCCAATTAAGATATGTATTCTACACCGAGTCAGAATGGTTGGCTCCATACTGTTATTGTTGAGGAATGTGTCATTCGGTTGATCTTGAACTTATTCATGTTTTGAATATATTTGTGAGTTACTCCTTTATGCTACGGGGAGTTGTGATTCATTGGTTATGTTCACAGATGGTGCGGTTCTATTTGAGCCTTATAGCGAAATTTGAGTGTGATGAGTATTTGGGTATTGCATAATCGATAGTGTAATGGTTATGTCCTTTCAGGTTTTGTGTGGCATTTTTGACATTTGCCTCTTCGTCATTATTAATTTGGAGCAGGGTGGCTCGGGGTATATAATATGGACCAACGTTTGGATGGGGTCACGTATTGCAGCAGAGTTATGTTAAGATATGAACCTTGTGTTAGAATCGAGTGATGGTTCTGCGGTGTATGATGAATTTTCAGCATTTTGTTGTGGCGGTACTTGTTAATCTGGTAGGGCAGTTCTCTCATTTGAGTCATTTTCCATGGCTGGGTACATTTGAATTGTTGCGTATTGGTGCACGAAAGGCACGGGTTGTGGCTTTGAGTTATATTGGTGCGGCATGTCCGTGGAATGGTTATGTTTAGTAAGATAAGGTCATTGGACCTAGAATGGGTACTATCAGGTTTGATTTTGGTATATTCGGGAGTATAATATTGAAAGTCGACTCAGAAAGTGATTATGGTTATGGTTGGGGCGAGAGAGCTCTGTGACTTGTTGATCTGGTAATTGGTCATGAAATTTCATGTGTTTCTTTTATTATCAACAGTGTACGATGGTTTTGGGATGAGGTTTGGTTCTATGTGGGCTTAATACTAGTATGTGGTTAGTTTTGGAGTAGTCACTGTGATCAGGAATGGTGCTACGAGCATGCGAGTTGTGTAATACGTTAGGTGATTATGTCTGTGGCTATGGTTATGGTTATGGCTTGTTACAGCTTGTTCAAACTCATACAGTATGTAAATGTAAGATTCGTGTCTTGAAAGAAATTCTAAAGGTTGGAAATTAAATTCCAAGGCTTATGGGCTAAAGTTAAATCAATGATTTCAATTGTATTGTGTTGTCAAGCCTATATGGAATAGGGTGACGTTGGTTCACCCCCGGTTACGTATGTGGTAAGATGGAACAATTATTTGATGGCTTGGAAACAACTCTTAGCATGTTCGAGGACGAACATATGTTTAAGTGGGGGAGAATGTAACGACATGGCCGGTCATTTTGAGTATTACAACCCCATTTCCCTATTTATAGCTCAAATTGTACTTTACAGCTGTTGTGTGACTTGTCGGGGTAATTGGTTCAGGCACGGTGAGGTTTTGGAATGAATTGGAACACTTAGTTCAAAGGTTTAAAGCTTAAGTTAAAATAGTGATCGAATGTCGACTTATGTGTAAACGACCCCGGAATGGAGTTTTGATGATTTCAATAGCTCTGTATGGTTATTTTGGACTTAGGAGCGTGTCTGAAAAATTATTTAGAGTTCCGTAGTGGAATTAGGCTTGAAATGACGAAAGTTAAATTTTTGGAAGTTTGATAGGGGGCTGACTTTTTGATATTGGGGTCGGAATCCGATTCTGGAAATTGGAATAGGTCCGTAATTTGAAATCTCACTTGTGCACAAAATTTGAAGTCATTCCAAATTGATTCGATATGTTTTGGCACAAGATCTAGAATTTGAAAGTTCAAAGTTCGTTGATTTTGAATTGAGGTGTAATTTGTCATTTCAATGTTGTTAGGTGTGATTTGAGGCATCCAGTAGGTCCGTGTTATGTTATGGGACTTGTTGATATAGTTGGTTGAGGTCCCGGGGGACTCAGGTGAGTTTCGGATGGTTAACGGATCAAATTCGAATTTAGAAGAAAAAGCTGAAGTTTCTGCCATCTGATGCAATCGCACCTGCGGATATTCTATCGCATGTGCGAGCTCGCAGAAGCGAGCCTGGCAAGCGCAGATGCGGGCAGGGACTGTGAGCCATTGGTCGCAGGTGCGAGGAAGATTCCTCACCTGCATGAGCGCAAATGCGGAAGGTTGCGCGTAGAAGCGAGATGGCTGGAAGCTGAGGATTTTCGCATCTGTGATGTCTTTCCCGCAGATGCGACCTCGCATATGCGATGGTTTCCTCATAGGTGCGCAAACTGGGCAGGCAAGTGAAGTCTGCATATGCGATGTTTTGCTCGCACAAGCAGAGGCGCAGGTGCGCAAATCTTGTCCGCGGGTGCGGATCGACTGGGCAGAATCCTTTAAGTTCGAGGGTTCGACATTTTTCATCCATTTTCGGATTTTGGAGCACGGTTTGGGCGACTTTGGAAAGGAAATCTTTCACACAACTTGGGGTAAGTGTTCTTGACTCCCTTGTGATTATATTTCATGAATTAATCTTCATTTTTGGTGTAAGATTATTGAATCTTCAAGAGAAATAGAAAGAAAATTCTATAATGTCACAAAACGAATGTTTGAAGTTTGAATATCGATTCGGAGTCGGAATTGAGTGAAATTAGTATGGTTGAACTTGTAATTGGATGGGTTGTCGTATTTTGTGAGTTTTGTCGGATTTCGAGTTGTGGGCCCTACGGGTGATGTTTGGGGAGTAATTTCGGATTTTGTGGAAAAGTATTAGTATTTTGATATGGAATTAATTCCTATAAATTTTGTGTACTGAATCAAATTATTGTGACTAGATTCAAGCCGTTCAGAAGTTGTTATGCGTAGAATGGGATTTCTGGAGCATTGTTTAGCTTGCTTGGCATTGGATTTGGCTTGTTCGAGGTAAGTAACTCTTCTAATCTTGGAGCTGAGGGTATGAACCCTGAATATATGTATTTCGTGAATTTGTTGGGAGGTGACGCACATGCTAAGTGACGGGCGTGTGGGCGTGCACTATAGAAATTGTGACATAATTGTTTCTCTTGAAATTTGTAGTTGAATAATCTTGTCATTTTCCATGCGGTTTTATATGTTGAAGAAATTGAGCTGAAAAGCATATTAAAAATCATGTTGAGGCTATGTGCCAGTATTATTGGGACCCACATATGTCATATTTGTTGTGAGTTATTTGTTTTAAATTAAAAATTCATACTTAGTCATATTTATTTCATTACAAATCATATCTCAGTCTCTGTTGTTATTTATTGATACATCATATCATCATTTTTGGGCTATTCTCATGAAATTGTGATCCCATGAGAGAGGTACTGGAGAGATTGATGACTGAGGGAGGCCGAAGGCCTGATTGTGAGGATATTTTTGGGATCGGACTGCACGCCGCAGCAAGTCATGTTGGCTTTATATATATTATTACTATTATGTGGATCGAGGCTGCCCGCCTGCAGCAGGCCTTATTGGCTTATTATGACACGTGCGTTGTCCGTGCAGATTCTGATATGATATTACAGCATGTGAGTTGTCCGTGCAGCACATGAGTTGTCCATGCAGATTATAGTGCTTGGGCTGTAGGATCCCCTTCGGAGTCTGTACACACTCCCAGTGAGCGCAGGTACCTACTGAGTGCGAGTGCCCAGTGTTGAGTTACTGGGAGGTATGAAAGATGGTGAGGTATGCCCGATGGGCTGTTTACTAGTGATTGTCAGATATGCCCGATGGGCTGTTTACGAGTGATGGTGAGGTAAGCCCGAGGGGCTATATACGAGTGATTGTGAGGTCTACCCGAGAGGCTGTATACGAGTGATTATGAGGTCTCCCCGAGGGGCTGTTTATGATTTTATCATTGAGTTGCATTACATCATTCATGATTTTTCACACATTTATGACAGATGGGAATAGTG
This sequence comes from Nicotiana otophora, assembly GCA_000715115.1. Lineage (NCBI taxonomy): Eukaryota > Viridiplantae > Streptophyta > Magnoliopsida > Solanales > Solanaceae > Nicotiana > Nicotiana otophora. The sequence goes on from AWOL01S0013804.1 coordinate 65,203, forward strand.
ATGCATTTGTTTTTACATGAGTTATATGGAAAGAAAATTAAACATCTCATTTATTATTGAAAGGATTTTGGGAAAATTATTGTTTTCAAACTTATTCATATTTTTGGAAACTTCAGTAAATGATTTGGGTTTTCACTGATGTACTTGAAAGGAAGAACTATTATCTTTGAAATCATCATTTAGCTGTGCATTGTATTTTAGAGTTACTTTTGTTATTATCTGCTTTACGTTGTTATGGACTGTTGTGGACTATTGGTTTTGGACCCGACCTTGGTGGAAGCTCGTCACTACTTTCAACCTAAGGCTAGGTGTTTTACTTACTCAGTACATGGGGTCAGTTGTACTGATACTACACTTCTGCACATTGCGTGCAAATATTGGTTGTTGTTGTTGTTGTGCTCGATGGTTACCAGATTTGAAGATGCACCTGCGTTCCTGTTGTAGCTGCCTCTTGTTCATGCTAGCCTTATATTTATAAAATCTCTGTTTTTGTACTGTTCAAACAGACTATGTACTTATTTCATTTCCGCTTTGTACACTTTATTCTTAGAAGCTCATGATTTGTAATACCAGTTCTTGGGGAAATGTATTGGTTTTAGATATTTCTTTTAATTAATTTCATTGGAATTGGATAGTTGGTAATTGGCTTACCTAACGGGTTGGGTTAGGTGCCATCACGACTAGTTGGATTTTTGGGTCGTGACAGAAGTACTCTTTGCTCAGGCTTGTTTTACGTAGCTTAACCCAGTTAGAACATATTCGCCTAGGGGATTCCAGCACATATTTCCGGGTTGAAATACTCTTCGTTCAAGCTTGTTTTACGTAGCTTAACCTAGGTAGAACCTTTTCGCTTAGGGGGATCCAGCTCATATTTGTTGGTAGAAGTACTATTTACTAAGGCTTGTTTTATGTTGCTTAACGCATGTAGAACCTCTTCGCCTTGGGGGATCCAGCTCATATTTTCGGGTAGAAGTACTCTTCGCCCAGGCTTGCTTTTCATAGCTTAACTCGGGTAGAAATTGTTTGCCTAGGGAAATCCAGCTTATTTTTCCGGGTAGAAGTACTCTTCGCCCAGGCTTGACTTTCGTAGCTTAACTCGGGTAGAACCTTTTCTCCTAGGGGGATTCAGCTTATATCAGTAATACATGGTACCAATCCCTAGTTACTTTCCATTTCGGTAATACAGGACACCAACCCCTAATTAAGTAATATAGGGTGTCAACCCCTGGTTACATTCCTTTTTCATAATACAGGGCGCCATACCTTTGTTATATTTCCTTTCCATTAATACTGGGTACCAACCCCTGGTTACATTCTTTTTCCGTGATACAGGGCATCAACCCTTGGTTACATTTACTTATCAGTAATATAGGGTACCAACCCCTGCTTACTTTCTTTTTAGTAATACAGGGCGCAAACCCCTGGTTACATTCATTCTCAATAATACAGGGTTCCAACCCCTGGTTACATTTTCTTTTCAGTAATACATGGCGCCAACCCCTGGTTACATTGTATATCAGTAATACAGGGTATCAACCCCTGGTTACATTTCTTTTCAGTAATATAGGGTATCAACCCCTGGTTACATTCCTTCTCAGTAATCTACGGTGCTAACCCCTGGTTATATTTCCTTTTAGTAACATAGGGTACACCACTCCCTAGTTGATTTGAGCTTAAATGCAGGGTACATCACTCCCTAATGTAAGGCCCTGTAAAAACTTTCCTAATGATTTAAGATTTTAAAGTGCGCCAACGGTATTTGGGAATAACATGTTCGAGTATTAAAGGAGACCCATAGGATAGAATCACATTATTTTGAAATGAAAAATATATGTTTAAGGTGTGTTGGAACATACTAAGGAATTTTGTGAATGGCAAGAATTCGTGTGGAACAAGTTGGATACATTAAGTGGAAAGGATGTCTCAATTCGCATAAGATCCTACATCAAACACATGTTACTACTGAACTATAACGACTTAGGGGTGATATACCTATCAAATTAAATCCCTTTCAGTCTAGTTTCTAACGCTTCAAACCGTTCGTCATTTGGACACTCCTACAAGAAGTTATGACATAATTCTTAAAGGATGGAAGAATAAGATTGTGCTATAACCCTCGCAAAGCCATATCTGTAGCACGCTAGACCGGGCTATATCCCTCATGAAGCCAGGTCTGAAGCATGGTTCATGAAGCCCGGTCTATGGCTCGCTAGAGAGCTCGCGAAGCCTCGTATTTAGCTCGCTACAGACCGTGCCTCGCCTGGTCTATAGCCTGGTTCGGAGTTTTGAGGGTCCATTTTTCTCATTTCTTAACCCGACCCTAATTCCTATAACACGATCTTAGGGTCATTTTGGAAGGATAATCTGATAAATTTAGAGAGGGGAAAGTTCCCTATAATGAGGGGGGGAATTCCTAAGCCCTTGTTCATCAAATCTTGCTTAAGCCTTAAAATCCAATAAGAAATCCCTCAAGTTCTTCATCTAAGAGGTAAGGTTCCATACCCAAGTTTTTAATTTCGATTTTGGGTAAAAGATGGTTGATTAGGAGTATGATTCTTGGGTATAATAGTATTATTTACACTTGCATGTACCAATAAGGTTTGTGCGAAGATTGGTTGGGAAATGAAGAAAATCTTGTAGAAGAACCCTGTAGTCAAATTTGCATATCTAGTATTTGATAAAATGCTCAAATGAGTTGATACTACGAATTTCTTCCTAATTATCGTTCAATTTTGTTATGTCTAAAATTAGATTGGGATTGCAAGAATTTTTGAAACATCGTAGTAATTTAAGGAAAGCTGAAAGCGAGGTATGTTGGCTAAACTTCTCTCTTAGAATTGAATCCCACGGTGTTCATGAAATTTATGTAAGTCCCGAGTTGTTCATTATAAAATTGGCTATTCCGAATAAGTTAAGGTTGAAAGATATATGTTCAATATGTATTCTGAATAAGTAAATTGTCGAGAATTATTTATTCAAAATGTGTTCTGAATGTTCCTATCGCGTTATGTTATCTTTTGGGAATATGTTCAAGAATGATATGTGTATTGAAATGTTATGTTTCTGAATCATATTTAAAATGAATGTTATGATGCCAAATTGTGTGAGAGAATCTCAATATGCTTATAACTCTTAATTGCTAATACGTGTACCTAAAGTCTTGAGTGGGAATGTCTTATTGTTGATAAAATATAAAGATGTTTGGAAGTGAAATAAGTGAATTGGGGATATAAAGTATGGCCAACGTGCCAAGAAAGAAAGTTATACTTGTGGCTAATAGTACCGATGAAATGAAATGATCGATGTGAGAAAGGTTATGAAATGAGCCTTGAGTTAAGTGTTTTAAATGACTTCGAAAATAGATTTGCCTAAAAGCTTATGTACTCAAGTCATGCCCAAATGTGGTTGTTTTAACTAATGATATGTCTTGTAAGTATTCAGAACGTATTTTGAGCTCTTACATATTTATGAGTTGAAATTGTGTATTGCCCTCTTTGGGAAAAAGTATTTCAAGAATAAATTGTGTGACTTATTTATGATTTTAACTTGAGTTTCGATTGCCAATCATTTTACTCCATTTATTGGAAAGAAATCTATTGTGTTTCAAGTCTTCATTTCTAATGGAATTAAAGTTGTGATTTCCAGAATATTCTATATATTGATATTTATGATGATGACCCATGAAAGGAAAGAAATGAAAGTGTGGAATATGAAATACTTCCATTGTGCCATGAAAGAAGAATCACATGTATGGCCCAGAGAGCCAATAAAATAATGATGTTGTAAGTGGTTAAAAGTACCAATGAAGCTATATACGATATGCAAAGTCATGAGGTAAATGAAATCTGTATTTATGTTTCCTTTTTATGCAAATCAAAAATATTTTTCCCATTATTTGGGATGAGATTGATGTAACAAAGTTATTCCCCTTATTTGGGATAAGATTGATGATAGAAAAGGATAATGTCTCACATGAGATGACCTAGCCGATCAGGTCATGATCGGACGCCATGCCACACACATGGTGATGATTGTGCTGAAAATTATAATTGAAATTGTGATTGTGGTTGATGTCTTCAAATAAGACGGCCTAGTCGATCGGGTCGTTATCGGACTCCGTGCTAGATTCACGGTGGTATATTTGCATAAATATTGTGATTGTGATTGATGTATTCAAATAAGACGGCCTAGTCGATCTGGTCGTGATCGGACTCCGTGCTAAATTCAGGGTGGTATTGTGAGGTTGGTTATGATGTGTATATTGTGAACAGTGGTACTGGGAATAGTGGTATTGTGAACTGTGGTGAATCGGTACTAAAGATCTTCTAACCAAAAAATTATTATCTTCATATTTCGATATTCATCTTCACCGCCTTATTTTTGTATTTTTCAATTTTTTATGTTTTAACGTGACCTTTGGATATCATTGATTGTTATTTGTTTTTTACATAGTTGTCCCTTTATTATATTAGCATTCTATTTTGAAAGAGGACATTTAGTCATACATACTAAGGTTATTTGACGGTACTAACGTCCCTTTTGCCGTGGGCGCTGCATCTTTAATGGATGCAGGTGGTTCCACAGCAGGCGGCATTGATCAGTGATAGCAGTACACTCTCTTCCCAGCTGAATTGGTGAGCATCTCTTCATTTCAGGGTCATGTATCTTTTGTTCCTCATGTACTGTGTTTGAGGTATAGACGGGGCCTTGTTGCCGGCACTATCATGGTTCTTTGTTGTATCTGTTAGAGGCTCCGTAGATAAAGTGTGGGTTGTGTATTAGCGTTGGGAAAGTAAAATTGTCATGATGTATTTGAATCACTTATTCCACGTCCGCTTTGAAAGTATATGTATTTTGAGACTGAAAAATGGAGTAAATAATGGAAATGGAAATTGGGGTTGTTAAATAAATCCCCTTAGTGTTTACTTAATGAGATATATTTTCTCTCTATTCATGAATGAATGTGGGTAGAAAGAAATCTAATAGGCTTGCTCGACCGGGTTCACTCGGTTGAGCGCCGATTGCGCTCCTCAATTTCGGGGCGTGGCAAACTTAGTATCAGAGCCTAAGATTTTAAAGTGTCCTAGGATGTCTCGGAGCCGTGTCTAGTAGAGTCCTTTTTATCGGTGTGTTGTCGACCACATCTATAATTTCCTCGTCATATCTCATTTTCCATATGAGTAACCCACGGGTTCGAGGCAGCGAGGAGGTATTGAAAGAACCAGTTGCTAGGGGAAGTGTCCTTGTCCCTATTAATGTTACCACGCCACCGGAATATGTGGTAAGAGCACCTAAGAAATGAAAGATGATTACTCGCATCAATAAGCCGGAATTGATATGAAAGAAAACCATTCAGGTTTATGTTTGATGATTCTTGAAATATGTTATAGTTGTGGAAAGATGGGGCAGAAGAAGAACAAAAGCCCTTGTGTTGGTTACACTCAAGAGTGTGTTAGGGGTGGAAGGCTTGGGAAATTCCAATGGCCTACATAACAAACCGGTATAGAGATTATTACTCCCGTCATGAAGGTTTGGAGGAAGGATAGGGGGAATGTTTTTGATATATACAAAAAGGGTAAATATCAGGTTAGTGGGGCGAGTCAGTTTAGTGTACCTCATCCCAGTTGGGTGAAGTGTAAGATATATCATTCGGGGGTATGTTACTTGGTAGCAATGTATGTTATGGATGTGGAGTCGAGGGGCATCAATTAAGGTATTTCCATATCAATCTAAAATCACAAAGTGAGTCACTCCTTGCTACCTTATTGTGAACACCGCATTATTTTCCTTGTTGTATATGTACATCCATATTTAAGAGCCTACATAAATATGGTCTTAACCAAAATATTGAATCACAAAACATTGCATGTACTTATTTTCTGAACGAGACGCATTATTCATGAAGCCACTCTAACACAAATTCTCTTATTTACAACCTCTTGTGGAATTGAGCTCTATAAGTATTTCCATGAATTGAGTTATAACCTGGGCTAATACTTCCCACTTGCTTCCCTAAGTTCTCAATAAGGGACTATACCTAATGAATTTCTTACAGAACGTTTTGATTCAAATGGATAACATCTTCTTAGTTGTGCCTATGCACGCACCACCATAATATTTACCTATGTGGTATCAAATTAATGTAAAGTAGCCTAGTGTTGAGATCCTTCTTGAGCCACTCTTTTTCTCTCCGGTGCATGTGGCTCCTATGGTTTGAACGATCACCTTGTTCCTATGTGAATATTATCATGAATCGTTTTCACTATCTAGTAACATAAGAGCATATCTCAGCACCTATCATATGTGTAAATGTCAATTGAAAGGGGTCACTTGTCCGTATAATAGTTTCTGGGAAATTTAAGATTTTCACAAATTCATCACAGGAAGATCTTTTTGTTTGTCCATCTCAATATGACTTTCATGTCCACTTAGATCATACCTCAATGAGTAACTCACTTTGTTCCTAGTATTTCAGTTGCCCATGAAGTGGCCTGGTATTGCAGCTTGAGAGTTGTTATGGCAAAAACATGTCTAGCTCAAAGAAAAGTATCCATTCTCTCTAACCAATACATGATTTCATCCCAACATTAAGATGTCCTAGATACATGGTTTCACTTGTGTGTGGTTGAAAGTTAAGCATCCTTACCGCGACTTTTCCCTCCCCACTTCAGGTGGATGTTTCAGATTTTGGCACATATGATGAGTATATTGATTTGAAAGACAAGTTTGTCGTATCTCTAGTCTCTCATATAGGATCAACTATCAGGAAGGGTTAAGCTATCAGAATGATAATAATCTCACAAGTGTTCAACTTTTTTTTTTCATCCGAGTGGGCTTGTGGCATATCTATTCCTTTTGTTAGTTAATGTTAAGAGCGTAATGCAATTACATGAATTTTGAAGCCCATATCATATTCAGGGTGCCAGAATATTCTCATTTTGAGTTAAACTGATTTTTCCTACATTCCAAGAGGCGACAAGGGTCACGTACTTGGCTATTTCTCTTTAAGGCTTACAATTGCCAAACAAGGCACATAGGGAATGAAATAATTGTTATTGTCCTTTTCATAACTCATAGTCTTCTAAGAATAGCTGATGCTAATGTCTTTATCCTCCCGATCATGCCGCTCATATATCACATGTCTAAAATGACTCACTTGTTATACATCTTAGGATCATGTATATGGTTCTCACATTATTAATGTGTACTAGAAACTCTATGTTTGTTGAATTGATGATTTCATCACAATGATTAACCGTGGCAGTACTATTGGTGGTCACCCTCATGTCTCTTAGAATATAACCTCTTGAAATGCTCTGCTCAGCACAATGATGGATTCTTGAATAATTCCAGCCCAATCTCGAACCTCGTTGTTCCTAATTATAGTAAACCTATGGGGGTTGAAGGTTCAAACATGTCAAAGAAGAAGCATCATCCCATGATCAAACATATTGGGTAGGAAACTTAATGGTCATACTCATGCTAACACATCTTAGAATAATTGATGAAGGTCGCCAAAGGTTTAGTTTAGGTGTTCAGCATAGAGATTTAGAGTTGAAGAAAGTGAACGGGTTATTCTCAAGATGTTTTCTATGAATATACTAGGTGAATCATTAAGGAAGGTAAAGTATGTGTAGTCACATTAGGCCCTACGAAATCTTGAAGGAAATAGGCCAAACTATGAGTATGATGTTTCCCTATTATTGTCCTCCGTGTACCCGGTGTTTCATGTGTCTATGTCTAAGAAGGTAGTTGGAAATCCTTTGTCTATCGTTCCGGTGAAACCTAGTAAAGGTGAAGTCATTGAATAAATGGCCTATGAGAGGTACTTAATTTCCATCCTTGTTAGATAAGTCTGGAAGTTGAGATTGCCTCCGTAATGTGTTATGACGAAGTCTGTAAGTTAAGGAGGTCACCTTGAGGTCCAAAAGTGTTAAAGAAATAAAATGTTCTCGTTTGCGTGTATAGTCAAATGATTGTGGATTGAAAGGCACTTTATATGTGCTATGATTTAAATATGTGCAGCTCATGTCCAAATATCACTCTTGTTAATATGATGCCTGTAATGCTGATATTAATGTTGTTGATATATATTGTGATGCTTTGTGGAGTTGTGGATATGTTGTTAGGACTGGTTTTGGTGATTCTCTGACGGGTGGATAGGCCCGAATACAGAGGAAACTCTGTCGAAATTTTTGACAAATTTGGGAGTTAGTCAAATTTGGGAGTTTGAGATGTGCGAAAGAGAAGATATGTGTTATGTTAAGTGTTTGGGGACGGACTCTACTCCTCATTCAAGGACGAATGATCCTAAGCGGGGGAGAATGTAAGGCCCTGTTAAAGATTTTCTAATGATTTAAGATTTGTAAGTGCGCCAACAGTATATGAGAATAACGTGTTCAGGTATTAAAGGAGACCCATGGGATAGAACAACATTATTTTGAAATGCAAAATATATGTTTAAGGTGTGTTGGAACATACTGATTTTTGTGAATGGCAAGAATTCGTGTGGAACAAGTTGGATACATTAAGTGGAAAGGATATCTCAATTAGCACAACATCCTACTTCAAACGTATTCTTCTACCAAACTATAATAACTTAGGAGGTGATCTACCTATAAAATTAAATCTCTTTCAGTCTAGTTTCTAACGCTTTAAACCGTTCGCCATTTGGACACTCCTACAAGAGGTAATGACCAAATTTCCAAAGGCTGAAAGAATGAGACCGTGCTATAACCCTCATGAAGACAGGTCTGTAGCGCGCTAGACCATTCTATATCCCTCGCGAAGCTAGGTCTGTAGCTCACCACAGACCGTACCAAGCCTGGTCCGTATCCCAGTCCAGAGTTTTGAGGGTCCGTTTTTCTAATTTATTAACCCGACCCTAGTTCCTATAAAACAATCTTAGGGTCCTTTTGGAGGGATAAACTGATATTTTTAGAGAGGGGAAAGTTCCCTAGAGTGAGAGGAGGAATTCCCAAGCCCTTGTTCATCAAATCTTGCTCAAGCCTTGAAATCCAACAAAAATTCCCTCATGTTCTTCATCTAAGAGGTAATATTCCATACCCTAGTTTTCAATTTCAAATTTGAGTAAAAGATGATTGATTAGGAGTATGATTTTTGGGTGTAAGTGTAATGACCCAAGCCGTCATTTTGACTTTTAGAATCCCATTCCCCTAAATAAAACTCTATGTATGTGTTTTTACGAATTTATGACTTGCGGGGACGATTGGTTCAGAATTTGGAAGTGTTCGGGTTGAAATCGAAACACTTGGTTCCTTAAGTTGGCCTTAAAATACTAAGTTTGATTCCGATCAACATTTTGACAAAACGATCCCAAAATCGGGATTTGACGGTTCCAATAGGTTCGTATGATGATTTTAGACTTGGGCGTATATTTGAATCGGGTTTTGGACAACCCGGGAGCATTTCGGTGCTTAATAGTAAAATTCAACTATTTGAAGGTTTAATGTTCTTTAAATTTGGTTTGGAGTAGGTTTTGGAGTAATTGAGGTCCGTTTGGAATTCCGAGCCTCAGAATAGCTCTGTATGGTGATTTAATACATGCACGCAAAATTTGTTGTCATTCCGAGTAATAAAAGTTGAATCAATTTGGTTTGAGGTATGATTCTTAGTTTTGATGTTGTTTTACACGTTTCGAGGGTTCGAGCGAGTCCATTTTATGATTTCAAACTTGTTAGTACGTTCGGCCGGGTGGCCTCAGGTAACCGGACGAGGCCCGGATCGATTTTGGACCTTGGAGCAACATCTGAAGTTTCCAGCTTCTGCTGCAACCGCACCTGCGCTTGGCCAGCCGCAGGTGCGTGGAAGGCACCGCAGAAGCGAACTGGGCGCAGATGCGCAGGTACAACTGCAGAAGCGCATCACAGATGCGATGTACAAGCCACAGAAGCGGACAGGGATGGCTTAGGGGGAAGCCGCAGAAGCGGCTTGCGAGCCGCATATGTGAAACCACTGCTTGGCAGAATGGGTTAAAAATCGGGGCTCAGCCATTTCTGAGCCCACTTTCTCCATTCTTGGGCAATTTTGGAGCTTCTTGAAAGAGGATTTAACTAGCAACTTGGAGGTAAGTTAATTTTACACACTTTGAGTTAAATACATAGATTATAAGTAGATTATAACCTATAAATCTTGGAAATCAAGGGTTTAGATGAAAACCCAAGGTCTTGACAAAAATGAGATTTTAACCACGAAAATGGTTATGGAATTGGATGGAAATTGTATATTTGAGTTCTTGAGATTATGGGTAATGATTTCCTCCAAATATTTCCAGAATCGGGCAGGTGGGCTCGGGGTTAATTTTAGATATTTATCATTTTTGGATAGGGTAATTTATTTAATAGTCTAATTTCGAATTATTGAGCATGTATTACTTATTTTATATAACTTTTGTATAGTTTCGGATTTTTCGGCACCGAATTGAGATTTTTCGCTACATTGTGATCGGGAAGTGGTCTTTGAGACAATGTAAGTATCTTGTCTAACCTTGTAAGAGGGAATTTACCCCATGATGATTCACATTAATAATTGTTTCTAATTGTGGGGACTACGTACGCATGAAGTGATGAGAGTCCGTACGTAGCTACTAATTATGTTAATGTCCGGATAGTTTAGGACTCAAATCAGGAATTACTTGTGATAATTGCTCCTTCATTTAATCAAATTATTGGAATTATATTGTAAATTGTTTGAAGAAATAGTAATAGATCGAAACTTCATATACTCGAATTTTGTGTAAATTATTGAATTGTTAATAAAGATTTAACATCCTACGTTTTAATATTAATAACTTCCCATTCTAGAGGTTCATAAGAAAATGTCCTCCTTTCTTGTGGAGCGGGCCGCACACCTCGGCAGTATAGATGCATCTATGGATTGCACTGCACGTCTCTCGGCAGTGTATAGAACACTCTAGATCAGGCTGTACGACCTCGGTAGAAATCGTGCCTAATAATAATAATTACACGATACCTTGATATTTTAATTGCAGCTTGGGAAGCTAATTTACATATTGGAAATTATTGAAATTTAATGAATTAATTGTTTCTTCCTGTTAATAAAATTATTGTTGTTCACCTAAAAATCATGTTTAATTTTTTATATTATATTATGATATTTTTGACCCTTAGTGAGTGTCAAAGTCAACTTCTCGTCATTACGTTTTCGAGATTAGGCTTGATACTTACTGGGTACATGTTGTTTACGTACTCATGCTACACTTGTTGCACTTTTTGTGCAGGACCTAAGACAGGTACTATCGGAGGACCTATCGGAGCGCACCCACATTATCCATAGGCTTAGTGGTGAGCTGTTTTTTTTCTAAACCGTTCTGCAGCAACTAATACCTCTTCTTGTATTTGTATTATGTCTATTTTATTTTGGACAGTATTTAGAATTTTGTATAATCTACTAAATGCTCAAACACTTGTGACACCAGGTCTTGCCACACACAGTAGTAGAATTTGTGGATTTAATTATTTTACTTGGGTTTTAATTTATCTTATTTTCTCATATCTTCCTAAAATTTTGAAATTTCGAATAGTTTAATTTCTCGGATTATTTTTAAAGAAATGAATATATGTTTAAATCATTAGTTGGCTTGCCTAGTTGGGATGTTGAGCGTCATCATGACCTATATGTGAGTTTGGGTCACGACAATATGGTATTAGAGCACTAAGTTCATGTAGGTCTCACAAGTTATGAGCAAGCCTAATAGAGTCTTGCGGATCGGTACAGAAACGTCTGTAATTATCTTCGAGAGGCTATAGGTTGTTAGTAAAACTACCTTTCTTCATCTCCCATCGTGCAAATAAAGTAGTACTAATATCTTTCTCTTATTCTCTCACAGATGGTGAGAACGCGCTCTAATGTGGTTCCAGACTAGGGAAGAGCTACTCCCCTTGTTGTTAGAGGCCGAGGGAGGGCTCCAGCCCGTGGTAGGGTACGAGGATGCCCTAGAGTTGTTCCAGCTATGCCACAAGTGGATCCAGTATAGGATCCTATTATTGAGGAACAGGGCGAGGTCCAGCTCCGGTGGATTATACGTCTTCACCGGGATTCCATGAGGTCATGGACCGTATGCTGCGGGTCATGGACCGTATGCTGCGGTTCATGGACACTATGACTCAGGCCGGTTTATTTCTGGCAGACCCAGCCACATCTCAGGAGGGCGAGGGAGCATAGACCCCTAACACACAGACTCATGGGCAGGCAGTTGTTGTATATCAGACCCAGGGTGCACTACCCGTGGGTGGAGTCCAGCCAGTGGCAATAACTACACCTGAGCCCAGACCAGCTGCGTCCATCGAGCCGCAGAAGCTATTGGACCGATGGACTAGACTATATCGTCATGTCTTTGGGGGTGAGCGACATGAGGATCCCCAAGATTTCATTAATCGGTGCAAGGACAAACTGCACAATATGAGGATATTGGAGTCTCATGGGGTAGACTTTGCTACTTTTCAACTGGAGGGCAGAGCCCGTAGATGGTGGAAGTCTTATCTTCTTGGCAGACCAGCAGATTCTCCTCCCATGACTTGGGAGAGGTTCACCCGTATTTTTATGGACAGGTATATTCCACCCTCCCAGAGGGAAGAGTTGCAGTTTCAGTTTGAGAAACTCCAGCAGGGTCAGATGTCAATGACCGATTATGAGGCGAGGTTCTCTAAGTTATCTCGCCATGCACTTATAATACTCCCTATTGAGACGGAGAGGGTGCGGAGGTTTGTTGCGGGTTTACATACTGGCATTCAGGCCACTATGGCCCGAGAGGTTGAGATGGGGACTTCTAATAAGTTGGTTGTGGAGATCGCCCGAAGGATTGAGGGTGTGCGTCAGCGTAGCCGAGATCAGGTTATGAGGGATAAGCGGTTTAGATATTATGGAGAGTTCAGAGGTGCTCCGTCTGGGGGTAGAGGTCAGTTCGTGAGAGGGCAGTCCAGCAGGCCCCCATATCCAGCACCACCACCTCCTCGGGTTGCCCCAGTGAGACCTTATTTCAGTGTTAAGAGTTCTTATCGCCTACCAGCTATGCAAGGTTCTTCCAGTGGGTATTCAAGTACCCAGGGTCAGACTTCTTATCAGTAGCCCATCGCACCGAAAAGTTGTTATGAGTGCGGGGATCCCAGTCACATGCGGAGATTTTGCCCCAAGCTTCGGGGTAGATCAGTGCAGCAGGGTCAACAGCTTGTGACTACCGCACCAGTTGCTCCACTAGTCGTCCGACCACCCAGTGGTGGAGGGCAGGTGGGTAGGGGCCGTCCAAGAGGTGGAGGCTAGCCAGTTGGCGCTCCAGCTCGGTTCTATGCTTTTTCGGCCAGACCAGATGCAGAGGCCTCAGATGCAGTGATGACAGGTATTATTTCTGTTTACGGCAAAGATGCCTCCATATTATTTGATCCATGATCTACATATTCATATGTGTCCTCTCTATTTGCTCATTTCCTGGGTGTTTCTCGAGAGTCCTTGAGTACTCATGTTTATGTGTCCACTCATGTGGGCGATTCTGTTGTTGTGAATCATATTTATCGGTCCTGTGTTGTTACATTATGTGGTTATGAGACTAAAGCAGATCTTCTAGTGCTTGGTATGACCGACTTCGAGATTATCCTGGGCATGGACTGGCTATCCCCATATCATGTCATCCTAAATTGTCGTGCTAAGACTGTTACTTTGGCAATGCCGGAATTTCCTAAGTTAGAGTGGAAGGGTTCGTCTGTCAGCGCATCTAATCGTGTTATTTCCTTTCTAAAAGCTCAACATATAGTCGAGAAGGATTGTTTGGCTTATCTAGCCTATGTTCGGGATACTACTGTAGAGACTCCAGCTATTGAGTCAGTGCCTGTAGTTCGGGATTTCTCTGATGTATTTTCTTCAGATCTTCCAGGCATGCCACCAGATCGGGATATTGATTTTTGTATTGACTTGGCTCCAGATACCCAGCCTATATCTATCCCACTGTATCACATGGCTCCGAAAGAATTGAAGAAATTGAAAGAAAAGCTTGAGGAGTTGCTAGCCAAAGGGTTTGTCAGACCGAGTGTATCGCCTTGGGGTGCACAGATATTATTTATGAAGAAAAAGGATGTAACAATGCAAATGTGTATTTATTATCGCCAATTGAACAAAGTTACTATTAAAACAAGTACCCGTTGCTATGTATTGATGATCTATTTGACCAGTTGCAAGGTGCTAGTGTGTTTTCTAAGATTGACTTGAGGTCGGGGTACCATCAGTTGAAGATTCGGGATTCGGATGTTCCGGAGACTGGTTTCCGAATTAGATATGGTCATTATGAATCTCTGGTGATGTCTTTTGGTTTGATTAATGCCCCAGTGGCGTTTATGGATTTGATAAACAGGGTATTCAGGCCATATATCGATTCGTTTGTCATTGTCTTCATTGAAGATATTTTGATTTACTCGCGCAGTAGGGAAGAGCACGAGCAGCATATGAGAGTGGCGCTTTAGACACTAAGGGAACAAAAGCTTTATGCCAAGTTCTCCAAATGTGAGTTTTGGCTAGATTCTGTGAAATTTTTAGGACATATTGTATCGGGCGAGGGCATTAAGGTTGATCCTAAAAAAATCGAGGCAGTTCAGAATTAGCAACGTCCCACTTCGGTGACTGAGATCAGGAGTTTCCTAAGATTAGCAGGTTATTATCATTGGTTCGTGGAGGGATTTTCATCTATTGCAACACCTTTGACCAAATTAATACAGAAGGGTGCTCCGTTATGATAGTCTGATAATTGTGAGGTGAGCTTTCAGAAGCTCAAGAAATCATTGACTACTGCACCAGTGTTGGTGTTGCCTTCCGGTTCGGGGATGTATATAGTGTATTGTGACACTTGACGCATTGGTTTCGGTTGTGTATTAATGCAGGAGGGGCGAGTTATTGCATATGCTTCACAGCTGAAACCCCACGAGAATAATTACCTGGTACATGATTGGGTATTAGCTGCAATTGTTCATGCTCTTAAGATTTGGAGGCATTATCTTTATGGGGTGTCTTGTGAAGTTTACACTGATCATCGCAGTTTACAGCATTTGTTCAAGCAGAGGGACCTAAATTTGAGGCAGCGCAGATGGCTTGAGTTACTAAAAGATTATGATATTAATATACTGTATCATCCGGGCAAAGCGAATGTAGTTGCACATGCCTTGAGTAGAAAGGCGGAGAGTATGGGTAGTTTGGCTTTCATTTCAGCAGAGGAGAGGCCATTAGCTTTGGATATTCAGTCCTTGGCTAACAGACTTGTAAGGCTGGATATTTCAGAGCCCAGGCGAGTTCTTGTATGTGTTGTGGCCCAATCTTCATTAATTTAGCAGATCAAGGCTCGCCAGTATGATGATCCACACTTAATGGTTCTTCAAGAAACGGTACTACGGGGTGGTGCCAAGGAAGTTACTATTGGCGTAGATGACATTCTGCGACTACGGGATCGTTTATGTGTTCCTAATGTGGATGGACTGAGGAAAAGGATTCTAGAGGAGGCACACAGTTCTCGGTATTCTATTCATCCAGTTGCTACAACGATGTATCGTGACTTAAGGCAGCATTATTGGTGGCGGAGGATGAAAAGGGACATAGTTGAGTATGTAGCTAGGTGTCTAAATTGCCAGCAAGTTAAATATGATCACCAGGGCCAGGTGGCCTACTTCAGCAAATGACTATACCAGAGTGGAAATGGGAATGCATTAGTATGGAATTTGTAGTTGGGTTTCCGCGGATCTTGTGGAAGTTTGATGCAGTTTGGGTCATTGTCGACAGGTTGACCAAGTCGGCACACTTTATTCCGGTTGTGACTACGTATACTTCGAAGAGGTTGGCCCAGATTTATATTTAGGAGATAGTTCGGTGTGCCAATTTCCATCATATCAGATAGAGGCCCTCAGTTTACTTCACATTTTTGGAGATCAGTACATAGTGAATTGGGGACCCACGTAGAGCTCAGCACAGCCTTTCATCTGCAGATCGACGGGCAGTCGGAGCGGATAATTTAGACTTAGTATGATATGCTCAGGGCATGTGTGATCGACTTCGGAGATCAGTGGGATCGTTTCTTTCCATTGGCCGAGTTTGCTTATAACAACAGTTACCAATCCATCATCGAGATAGCTCCATTTGAGGCTTTATATGATTGGCGATGTCGTTCACCCATCGGATGGTTTGAGCCCAGTGAGGCTAAGTTATATGGTACTGATTTGGTGAAGGATGCCTTGGAAAAGGTAAAGCTAATTCAGGAGCGACTTCGTACAGCACCGTCCAGACAGAAGAGTTACGCGGATCAGAAAGTGCGTGATTTATCATTTATGGTAGGTGAAAAAGTTCTCTTGAAGGTTTCGCCAATGAAGGGAATCATGAGATTTGGGAAGAAGGGCAAATTGAGCCCAAGGTTTATAGGACCATTTGAGGTGTTGAGACGAGTTGGGGAGGTTGCTTATGAGCTTGCCTTGCCTCCGAGTCTATCAGGAGTTCATCCGGTTTTCCATATATTTGTGCTCCGGAAGTATCAAACTGACCTATCGCATGTGTTAGACTTTAGCACGGTTCGGCTAGATAAGAGCTTGGGTTAGGAAAATGAGCCAGTTGCCATTGTTTATAAACATGTTCTCCAGTTGAGGTCCAAGAAGATTACTGCAGTAAACTTCAAGTGGAGGGGACAACCAGTCGAGGAAGCGACTTGGGAGGCCGAGGAGGACATGCGGGGCAGATATCCACACTTATTCAGCACTCGAGGTAAAATTCTAAACTCGTTCGAGGATGAAAGCTTGTTTAAGAGGTGAAGAATGTAATGATTCAACCGGTCATTTTGACTTTTAGAACCACGTTCCCCTAAATAAACCCCCTGTATGTGTTTTTACAAATTTATGACTTGCGAGGACGGTTGGTTCGGAACTTGAAAGTGTTCGAGTTGAAATCGTAACACTTGGTTCCTTAAATTGGCCTTAAAATGCTAAGTTTGACTTCGTTCAATATTTTGAGAAAACAACCTTGGAATCAGGATTTGATGGTTCCAATAGGTTCGTATGATGATTTTGAACTTGGGCGTATGTTCGAATCGGGTTTTGGACAACCCGGGAACATTTCGGCGCTTAATAGTTAAAATCAACTATTTGAAGGTTTAATGTTCTTTAAATTTGATTTGGAGTAGGTTTTGGAGTAATTGATGCCCATTTGGAATTACGAGCTTGAGACTAGCTCTGTATGGTGATATAATACATGCACGCAAAATTTGGTCTCATTCCAAGTAGTAAAAGTATGTTTCGGTGCGTTCGGAGTAAGTTTGAAGAATTTGAAAATTCTAAGTTGAATCAATTTGATTTGAGGTATGATTCTTAGTTTTGATGTTGTTTTACACGTTCCGAGGGTTCGATCGAGTCCGTTTTATGATTTCAAACTTGTTGGTACGTTCGGACGGAGGGGGGCTCATATGTTAACTGGACGAGGCTCGGATCGATTTTGGACCTTGGAGCACTAGTTGAAGTTTCGAGCTTCTGGTGCAACTGCACCTGCGCTTGGCCAGCCGTAGGAGCATGGAAGGCACCACAGAAGCGGACTAGGCGCAGATGCGTAGGTACAACTGTAGAAGCGATGTATAAGCCGCAGAAGCGGTCGGGGCCGGCTTAGGGGGAAGCCGCATCTGCGAGGCCTTTTCCGCAGAAGCGGCTTGCGATCCGCAGATGCAAAACCACTGCTTGGCAGTTGGGTTAAAAATCGGGGCTCAGCCATTTTTGAGACCATTTTCTCCTTTCTTGGGTGATTTTGGAGCTTCTTGAGAGAGGATTTAACTAGCAACTTGGAGGTAATTTAATTCTACACACTTTGAGTTAAATACATAGATTATGGGTATTATAACCTGTAAATCTTAGAAATCAGGGGTTTAGATGAAAATCCTAGGTCTTGACAAAAATGAGATTTTAACCACGAAAATGGTTATGAAATTGGATGGAAATTATATATTTGAGTTCTTGAGATTATGGGTAACGTTTTCCTCTAAATATTTCCAGAATCCGGGCACGTGGGCCCGGGGTGAATTTTAGGAATTTACCGTTTTTGGATAGGGTAATTTATTAAATAGTCTAATTTCGAATTATTGAGCATGTATTAATTATTCTATATAACTTTTGGATAGTTTCGGAATTTTTGTCACTGAATTAAGATTTTTCGCTACATTGTGATCGGAAAGTGGGCTTTGAGACAAGGTAAGTCTCTTGTTGTAACAACCCGACTGGTCGTTTTGAGTATTACAATCTCGTTTCCTCATTTACTGCCCAAATTGTACTTTACAGTTGTTGTGTGACTTTCCGGGGTAATTGGTTCGGGTCCGGTGAGGTTTTGGAATGAATTGGAACACATAGTTCGAAGGTTTAAAGCTTAAGTTAAAATAGTGACCGGGGGATGACTTTTTGATATCGGGGACGGAATCCGATTCTAGAAATTGGAATAGGTCCGTAATGTGAAATGTGACTTGTGCGCAAAATTTGAAGTCATTCCAGATTGAGTCAATGTGTTTCGGCACAAGATGTAGAATTTGAAAGTTCAAAGTTCATTGATTTTGAATTGAGATGTAATTCGTCGTTTTGATGTTGTTAGGTGTGATTTGAGGCCTCTAGTAGGTCCGTATTATGTTATGGGACTTGTTGATATAGTTGGTTGAGGTACCGGGGGCCTCGAGTGAGTTTCGGATAGTTAACGGAACAAATTCGGACTTAGAAGAAAAAGCTGAAGTTTTTGTCATCTGATACAATCGTACCTGCGGAAATTCCATCGCAGAAGCGAGCCTGGCAAACGCAGATGCGGGGAGGGATTGTGAGGCATTGGTCGTAGGTGCGAGGGAAAATTCCGCACCTGCGTGAGCACATATGCAGAAGGTTGCGCGCATAAGCAAGATGGCTGGAAGCTGAGGATTTTCGCATCTGCGATGTCTTTCCAGCAGATACGGCCTCGCAAATGCGATGGTTTCCTCGCAGGTGCGCAAACTGGGCAGGCAAGCGAAGTCCGCACATGCGACATTTTGCTCGCACAAGCGGAGGCGCAGGTGCGCAAATTTTATCCGCAGGTGCGGATCGACTGGGCAGAATCCTTTAAGTCCGAGGGTTCGACATTTTTCACCCATTTTCGAATTTTGGAGCACAGTTTGGGCGATTTTGGAGAGGAATGTTTCCACACAACTTGGGGTAAGTGTTCTTGACTCCCTTGTGATTATATTTCATGAATTAATCTTCATTTTTGGTGTAATATTATTGAATCTTCAAGAGAAATAGAAGAAAAATTCTATAATGTCACAAAACGAATGTTTCAAATTTGAATATCGATTCGGAATCGGAATTGAGTGAAATTAGTATGGTTGAACTTGTAATTGGATGGGTTGTCGTATTTTGTGAGTTTTATTGGATTTCGAGATGTCGGCCCCACAGGTGATTTTTGGGGCGTAATTTCGAATTTTGTAGAAAAGTATTAGTATTTTGACTGAATACTAATACGTAGAATGTGGACTGAATCAAATTATTATGACTAGATTCGAGCCGTTCGGAAGTTGTTACGCCCAGAATGGGATTTTTGGAGCATTGTTTAGCTTGCTCGGCATTGGATTTGGCTTGTTCGAGGTAAGTAACGCTTCTAATCTTGGAGATGAGGGTATAAACCCTGAATATATATATTTCGTGAATTTGTTGAGAGGTGACGCACATGCTAGGTGACCGGCGTGTGGGCGTGCACTATAGAAATTGTGACATAATTATTTTTGGGAAATTTTGTAGTTGAATAATCTTGGCATTTTCCATGCAGTTTTATGTGTTAAAGAATTTGAGCTGAAAAGCATATTAAAAATCATATTGAGGTTATGTACCAGTATTATTGGGACCCATAGAGGTCATATTTGTTGTGAGTTATTTATTTTAAATTGAAAATTTATACTCAGTCATATTCATTTCATTACATATCATATCTCAGTCTATGTTGTTATTTATTAATACATCACATCATCATTTTTGGGCTATTCTCATGACATTATGAGCCCATGAGAGAGGGACTGGAGAGATTGATGGCTGAGGGAGGCCGAGGGCCTGATTGTGAGGATATTTTTGGGATCATGCTGCACGCCGCAGTAGGCCATGTTGGCTTTATATATATTATTACTATTATATGGATCGGGGTTGCCCGCCTGCAGCAGGCCTTATTGACTTATTATGGCATGTGAGTTGTCCGTGCGGATTCTGATATGATATTATAGCATGTGAGTTGTCTGTGCAGCACGTGAGTTGTCCGTGCACATTATAGTGCTTGGGTTGTAGGAGCCCCTCCGGAGTCTGTATACACCCCCAGTGAGCGCAGGTACCTACTGAGTGCGAGTGACGAGTGCCGAGTGTTGAGTGACTGGGAGGCATGAGAGATGGTGAGGTATGCCCGAGGGGCTGTTTACGAGTGATTGTGAGGTATGCCCGAGGGGCTGCTTACGAGTGATGGTGAGGTAAGCTCGAGGGGCTGTATACGAGTGATTGTGAGGTCTGCCCGAGGGGCTGTTTATGATTTTATCATTGAGTTTAATCGCATTGGCATGCACACATGATATACAGGCAAAGATATGTATTTCCTCATACTGTACTGCATCACATCATTCATGATTTTTCACATATTTTTTGACAGTTGGGCATAGTGAAGTATTTGTTTTTACACAGGATATCTGGAAAGAAAATGAAACATCTCATTTATTATTGAAAGTATTTTGGGAAAATTATTATTTTCAAACCTATTCATATTTTTGGCAACTTCGGTAAACGATTTGGGTTTTCACTGATGTACTTGAAAGGAAGAACTATTATCTTTGAAATCATGATTTAGCTGCGCATTTTATTTAAGAATTACTTTTGGTATTATCTGCTTTACGTTGTTATGGACTATTGTGGACTATTGGTTTTGGATCTGACCTTGGTGGAAGCTCGTCACTACTTTCAACCTAAGGCTAAGTTTGTTACTTACTTAGTACAAGGGGTCAGTTGTACTGATACTACACTTCTTCACATTGCGTGCAGATATTGGTTGTTGTTATTGATGTGCTCTATGGTTTCCGGATTTGAAGATGTACCTGCGTTCCTGTTGTAGCTGCCTTTTGTTCATGGTAGCCTTAGATTTATAAAAGCTCTGTTTATGTACTGTACAAACAGACTATGTACTTATTTCATTTCCGCTTTGTAAACTCTATTCTTAGAAGCTCATGATTTGTACTACCAGTTCTTGGGGAAATGTATTGGTTTTAGATATTTTTTTTAATTAATTTCATTGGAATTGGATAGTTGGTAATTGGCTTACCTAACGGGTTGGGTTAGGTGCCATCACGACTAGTTGAATTTTTGGGTCGTGACACTTTCCTAACCTTGTAAGAGGGAATTTACCCCATAGGTGATTCGCATTAATAATTGTTGCTAATTGTGGGGGCTACATACGCACGAAGTGACGAAAGTCCGTACGTAACTACTAATTATGTTTATGTCCGTGTAATTTAGGACTCAAATCAGGAATTACTTGTGATAATTGCTCTTTTATTTAATCAAATTATTGGAATTATATTGTATATTGTTTGAAGAAATAGTAAAAGATCGAAACTTCATATACTCGAATTTTGTGTAAATTATTGAATTGTTAATAAAGATTTAACATCCTACGTGTTAATATTAATAACTTCCCATTCCGGAGATTCATAATAAAATGTCCTCCTTTCTTGTGGAGCGGGACGAATGCCTTAGCAGTATAGATGCATCTATGGATTGCGCCGCACGTCCCTTGGCAGTGTACACGACACTCCGGATCGGGTCGTACGACCTCGGCAGAAATCGTGCCAAATAATAATAATTACACGATACCTTGATATTTTAATTGTAGCTTGTGAAGCTAATTTATAGATTGGAAATTATTGAAATTTAATGAATTAATTATTTCTACTTGTTAATAAAATTATTGTTGTTCACCTAAAAATCATGTTTAATTATTTATATTCTATTATGATATTATTGACCCTTAGTGAGTGTCAAAGTCGACCTCGCGTCACTACTTTTTCAAGATTAGGCTTGATACTTACCGGTATACGTTGTTTACGTACTCATGCTACGCGTGCTGCACTCTTTGTGCAGGACCTGAGACAAGTACTATCGGAGGACCTATAGGAGCGCACCCACGTTATCCAGAGGCTTAGTGGTGAGCTGCCTTTCTGAGCCGTTCTGCAGCACCTAGTGCCTCTTCTTGTATTTGTATTCTGTCTATTTTATTCTGGACAATATTTATAATTTTATATAATCTACTAGATGCTCAGACACTTGTGATACCAGGTCTTGGCACACACACTAGTATAATTTGTGGATTTAATTATTTTACTTGGGTTTTAATTTATCTTATTCTCTTATATCTTCCTAAAATTTTGAAATTTTGAATAGTTTGATTACTCGGATAAGTTTTAAAGAAATAAATATATATTTAAATCATTAATTGGCTTGCCTGGCTGGGATGTCGAGCGCCATCACGACCTATAGGTGAGTTTGGGTCGTGACAGTAAGAGTATCATTTATACATGCATGTACCAATAAGGTTTTGGGGAAGATTGTTAAGCTCAAATAAGTAAAGATTGGTTGTTAAATGAAGGAAATCTTGTAGAAGAACCTTGTAGTCAAATTTGCACACCTAGTGTTTGATAAAATGCTCAAATGAGCGGAAACCACGAATATCTTCCTAGTTATGGTTCAATTTTGTTATGTCTCAAAATAGATTGGGATTGCTAGGATTTTCAGAACGTCGTAGTAATTTAAGTAAAGCTCAAAGCGAGGTATGTTGGCTAAACTTCTCTCTTAGAATTGAATCTCGCGGTGTTCATAAAATTTATGTAAGTCCCGAGTTGTTCATTATAAAATTGGCTATTCCGGATAAGTTAGTGTTGAAAGATATATGTTCAATATGTATTCCGAATAAGCAAAGTGTCGAGCATTATGTATTCAAAACGTGTTTTGAATGTTCCTATTATGTTATGTTATCTTTTAGGAATGTGTTCAAGAATGATATGTGTATTGAAATGTTATGTCTTTGAGTCATGTGTCAAATGAAGGTTATGATGCCAAATTGTGAGAGAAAATCTCAATATGCTTATGACTCTTAATTGCCCATATATGTACCTAAAGTCTTTATTGGAAATGTCTTAATATTGATAAAATATAAAGATATTTGGAAGTGAAATAAGTGAATTGCGGATATAAAGTGTGGCCAACATACCAAGAAAGAAATTTATACTTGTGGCCAACGGTGCCGATGAAATGAAATGATCGATGTGACAAAGGTTATGAAATGAGACTTGAGTTAAGTGTTTTAAATGACTTCGAAAATAGATTTGCCTAAAAGTTTATGTACTCAAGTCATGCCCAAATGTGGTTATTTTAACTAATGATATGTATTGTAAGTATTTCCAATGTGTTTTGAGCTCTTACATATCCATGAGTTGAAATTGTGCATTGCCCTCTTTAGGGAAAAATATTTCAAGAATAAATTGTATGTTACTTATTTATGATTTTAACTTGTGCTTCGATTGTCAATCATTTTACTCCATTTATTAGAAAGAAATCTATTGTGTTTAAAGTCTTCATTTCTAATAGACTTAATGTTGTGATTTCCGGAATATTCTATATATTGATATTTATGATGATGACCCATGAAAGGAAAGAAATAAAAGTGTGGAATATGAAATACGGCCATTGTGCCATAAAATAAGAATTACATGTATAGCCGAGAGAGCCAATGAAATAATGATGTTGTAAGTGATTAAAAGTACCAATGAAGCTATATACGATATGAAAGGTCATGAGGTAAATGAAATTTGTATTTATGTTTCCTTTGTATGCAAATCAAAGATGTTTTTCCCCTTATTTGGGATGAGATTGATATAACAAAGTTATTCCCCTTATTTGGGATACAATTTATGATAGAAAAGGATGATGTCTCACATGAGACGGCCTAGCCGATCGGGTCGTGATCGGACGCCATGACGCACACATAGTGGTGATTGTGGTGGAAATTATAATTGAAATTGTGATTGTGGTTGATGTCTTCAAATAAGACGGCCTAAACGATCGGGTCGTGATTGGACTCCGTTCTAGATTCACGGTAGTATATTTGCACAGAGATTGTGATTGTGCTTGAGATTGTGATTGTGGTTAATGTCTTCAAATAAGACGGTCTAGTCGATCGGGTCGTGATCGGACTCCGTGCTAAATGCACGGTGGTATTGTGAGGTTGGTTATGATGTGTATATTGTAAACAGTGGTATTGGGAATAGTGATATTATGAACTGTGGTAAATCGGTACTAAAGATCTTCTAACCAAAAAAATATTATCTTCATATTTTGATATTCATCTTCACTGCCTTATTTTTGTATTTTTCAAATTTTTATGTTTTAACGTGACCTTTGGATATCATTGATTGTTGCTTGTTGTTTACATAGTTGTCCCTTTTTTATATTAGCATTCTATTTTGAAAGAGGACATTTAGTCATACATACTAGGGTTATTCGACGGTACTAACGTCTCTTTTGCCGTGGGCGTTGCATATTTAATGGATGCAGGTGATTCCACAGCAGGCGGCATTGATCAGTGATAGCGGTACACTCTCTTCCCAGCTGACTTGGTGAGCCCCACTTCATTTCAGGGTCATGTATCTTTTTCTCCTCATGTATTGTGTTTGAGAAATAGACGGGGCCTTGTTGCCGGCACTATCATAGTTCCCTGTTGTATCTGTTAGAGGCTCCCTAGACAAAGCGTGGGTTGTGTATTGGTGTTGGGAAAGTAAAATTGTCATGATGTATTTGAATCACTTGTTCCACGTTCGCTATGAAAGTGTATGTATTTTGAGACTTAAAAATGGAATAAATAATGGAAATGGAAATTGGGGTTGTTAAAGAAATCCCCTTAGTGTTTACTTAATGAGATATATTTTCTCTTTATTCATGGATGAATTTGGGTAGAAGGAAATCTAATAGGCTTGCTCGAAATCTAATGGATGATATATTGTGATTGATGTATTCAAATAAGACGGCCTAGTCGATCGGCTCGTGATCGGACTCCTTGCTAAATTCAGGGTGGTATTGTGAGGTTGGTTATGATGTGTATATTGTGAACAGTGGTACTGGGAATAGTGGTATTGTGAACTGTGGTGAATCGGTACTAAAGATCTTCTAACCAAAAAAATATTATCTTCATATTTTGATATTCATCTTCACTGCCTTATTTTTGTATTTTTCAAATTTTTATGTTTTAACGTGACCTTTGGATATCATTGATTGTTTCTTGTTGTTTACATAGTTGTCCCTTTTTTATATTAGCATTCTATTTTGAAAGAGGACATTTAGTCATACATACTAGGGCTATTCGACGGTACTAACGTCTCTTTTGCCATGGGCGCTGCATCTTTAATGGATGCAGGTGATTCCACAGCAGGCGGCATTGATCAGTGATAGCAGTACACTCTCTTCCCAGCTGAATTGGTGAGCCTCACTTCATTTCAGGGTCATGTATCTTTTGTTCCTCATGTACTGTGTTTGAGGTATAAACGGGGCCTTGTTGCCGGCACTATCATAGTTCTCTGTTGTATCTGTTAGAGGCTCCGTAGATAAAGTGTGGGTTGTGTATTGGCGTTGGGAAAGTAAAATTGTCATGATGTATTTGAATTACTTGTTCCACGTCCGCTATGAAAGTGTATGTATTTTGAGACTTAAAAATGGAGTAAATAATGGAAATGGAAATTGGGGTTGTTAAAGCAATCTCCTTAGTGTTTACTTAATGAGATATATTTTCTCTTTATTCATGGATGAATTTGGGTAGAAGAAAATCTAATAGGCTTGCCCGGCCGGGTTCACTCGGTTGAGCATCGGTTGCGCACCTCGATTTCGGGGCGTGACACCTAATATCTTTGTTAATATAGGGTACACCATTCCCTAGTCATATTTTTCCGATATAAGGTACACCAATCCTTAGTTGAGACATCATTTTGACAATAAGGGTACACCATTCCCGACACTTTAGTGCTTTTAATAAAGAAGTAGGTTAGAATTTTGTTACAATAACTCACGAAATTTTTCTAGTGAAAATTGGGGCAGAAAAATTTTGTTTGTTTGTTTGTTTTGGTATTTGAGCAGGTTTTACTTCGAGGCACAGGGTTTAAAATGACCAAAATAAGAAGTCTCAATCTAGAATAAAGGAAAGAAAAGAAAAGAAAAAAAAAGTGAATCCAAAATGCAGAAGCGAATGAAAGGATGTGGACTACTCAAGACAGGATTGAAGTCACGAGCTTTTAAATTTCCCGTTTTAATCAGAATAAGCCATAGAAGAATTAACTAGCACCTGCAGCTAGATGGCATCAAGGTTCAGATCAGAGTCTGCTTGAAGAATCAGTCAAGACTCAAGATCAAGCTTTAGAAGACTTATAGATAGGAATCTTGTAACTGATAGCTGATAGGCTTGTTTAGTTTCTTTTGATTTTGATGTAATAACATGACCATAGACTGGAGCCTCGACGGAACCTCACTCGACTCTCCAACTCATCATTCCACCACTCCATTCTTCCTCCTTTAACTACACACGACGTGATTCCCCTAAACTCGGGATATGTAGGTTGTCCAAAATCAGGACCTAGTTGCACTCTTTTCTCTTCTCCTTATTTCCTCCCCTTTGAATAAAGATATGTTCAAAAATTAGTCATATGGCTCACCTTTTCTTTTTCTGAAAACTCTTCATGTTTTCAAGAAAAAAGTGAGCACCTAATGTTAGCCATATTCGATTAGTTTTTAATTAATTTTTAGTATGTAAATATTTTTATTTTATTTTTTTTAACTTAATTCTGATAATTTAGTTTTCGTTTCACCTTTTTATAGGTTTTTACTTTAAAAAAAACGATAGGTTTTTACTTTAAAAAGACGATTCATATTGTTAGTACTGGTTTTAGTTTTAATTAACAAAAGAAAGAAAACAAAAAGAGGTCCACCTTTTAAATTCTTTAAATGACCATCCGTAGGAATTTTGTCACGGTCACATGCATTTTGG
Organism: Nicotiana otophora; assembly: GCA_000715115.1. Taxonomy (NCBI): domain Eukaryota; kingdom Viridiplantae; phylum Streptophyta; class Magnoliopsida; order Solanales; family Solanaceae; genus Nicotiana; species Nicotiana otophora. The sequence goes on from AWOL01S0013804.1 coordinate 92,296, forward strand.
TATTTTCTTGCCATCTTATCTCTTTTAGAACCTTATTTTATTTTTAAAGTTATCTGCGCACATTTTACCACTAACTGAATTATTCCCTTATAGCACACACCTCACTTTACACCTCCCCACATTTCTTCTTTAATAACTCACACTCCCACTCTTCATGTTTAACAACTCACACGCACACTCTTCTTCTTTAATAACTCACACTCTCACTCTCTCTTACTTATACAAAAACACTTAGACACAAGCTTTGAGGAGATCTTAGAGAGAGTTGTTTGAACACGCACGAGAAGGAGAGGGAAAATAGAAATAGAGAGAGGAAAAGCAGAGAAAAAAAGGTTGTCTTCTTCTTTGTTTTAGCTTTCATCTCTAAAGAGCAAGACCATAATATTTTTGCCATGAAACTATCACAAAACCTCCATTAAAATACCTTTAAAATAGCTTCAAATTCCAACCCAAACAACCCCTCGGAAAAGAGTTCCAAAAATACAGCAAAGTCCTCATTTCGTTTTCTCATGTTGTACAAGGTTCCAATCGTTGGTTCCGGTTGAAGTTGCCGAAAAATATTTCGTTTAAAATCGACAAGATTTTGTAATTCGAGTTGAGATCTATCTATACAAAGGTCCTTTTACTCTTTATTTCACTGATTTAATTGATACTTTATTTTGATTGGTCTAGCTAAAAGCTTTCAACTGTTTCGTTGCTTAAATTTTCCAAAACTGAATGTTGGATGTTTTGTTTTGTTTGTTGAATCTGGAGAAAAAGAGATATAAAATTCCACCTTATTCATCGTTAAATGCATAAAATTGATTTATGTTTGTACATGTGAAAGTTTTAATATATTTTCTTTTTTTGATGAGCATGAATAACTAGTTTAACTCATTTTCGTGGGCTCATAGATATTATAATGAATTAGCAATGTTAAAGAATAAGTTTGGTGGCAGTGATGAATTTAAGATTACAAAAGATATCGTTAGATTCTTAGTTGCTTTTAAACTTTGATAAGTTATGGAAATTTGAGCTATTAAAGAATGAAGGATTTTTATATAGTAAATATGTTTGATGAAATATTGAGCAAACATAATTTTGAATCGTTGTTTGGGTCTGATAGTGTGTTTTGAGTTGATACTGTTTAATGAAAGCTTAGTGAGAACATTTTATTAATTTGTAATTGGATAGAAAAGTCGTTGTAAGTTCATTTGATATTGGGCAATGGGATTTCTGACTTTTTCTTTGAATAAAATAGAAAATCAGACCTTTAAGATTTTTGGCTAAAATAAAGGGGCATTTACATCTATACCCAGTTTTTAGGTCAACTTTTAACTTATGCCTGCTTTGCAAAAAATATTGCGAGCGTACCCACTTTTCGAGTAACTTCAGACATACGGGCCTGAAGTAGCAAAAATTTATGTCTGAAGTTTGAACTTCATAATATTTTGCCTGAAGTGTAGCAAAACTTCATATATGTTTGCCTGAAGTTTGGCCTGGCTTGAAAGGCAATCACGCAAACTTCAGTTCATAGTGCAATCGCAAACTTCAGCTCAATAAAATTACAACATGTTTTGGCTGAAGTCTTTGTTCTGTAATTGCCGAACTTCAGCATTCTAGGAACTGAAGTTTGTTTTGTATTTGTTGAACTTCGGCATTCTAGGAGTTGAAGTTTATTTTGTAATTGCTGAACATCAGCATTCTAGGGCTGAAGTTTGTTTTGTATTTGCTGAACTTCAGCATTTTAGGAGTTGAAGTTTTTGTTTGTATTAGCTGAACTTCAGCATTCTTAGAGTTAAAGTTCTAAGTGTGCACACAAATTTCAACTCTGAAGTGCAACCAATGACTAATAAGTCTGAAGTGAAAAAATTGCACTTCAGATGAACTTAAGGTCAATAAGTTTGAAGTGAAAATTTGCACTTCATATGCACTTAAGGCCAAAAGTCTGAAGTGCAACCAACGTTTTTGTGCACTTAAGGCCAAATACACCTGAAATATAAATTGCCCAGAAACAGAAATTTATTTTTCGAATTATAACAATCCAATTTACGATTTAATACCTGAATCTACTCCAAATGAGCTCAAATTTAAAATATAACCTCCAAATATCATCAGGAACAAACCCCAATCATCAATTTGTCAAAACAACAATAAATCTAATGAACCCATTTTGCAATTAAGAAAAAGAAGAAGAAGAAACCCTAAGCAATAGCAAAAAAAGAAAGCATCATAACAGCTCACCATTTTAAAATATCATAAACTACATTAAAATATGTTCACAACCATCATATAAAATCATTGTCACCCGAAGAAGAAGAAGAAGAAAACGAAGGAGGAGAAGGAGGAGGAGAAAGATGCCTGAAGTTGTTTAAAAAGCGGGTATAAGTTAAAACGTTTTTAAAAAGTGGATATAGATTAAATGGGAGCGACCAAATAGGGTGCCCCGTGCAATGTTTACTAAAATAAATCATCTGCGAGGCCCACTTTCAATAGTTTCCATAAACTCTTGGCCTTATAATAATCTCAAAGTTTAGGAAGAATAATGAACATTGTTAGAGTGCTTTAGGCGCGTTTTTAATTTGTTTATCACGATTATGTATACGTTCGCGTGGCATAATTATGATTTTCAAAATTAAACCTAAGTATGTGTTCGCGCAACTTTGGCCAAAACAATCTTAATATAATAAAATACTATTAATTGTGTGCACGTACACGTGACATGATTTTGGCACAATAAATAAAACGAATTCACACACGTGATTCATTTCAAGATAATTCCATATTTTAATAATTAAAATGGATAGATAAAATATGAAAATCAATAAATCACAGTTTATTCAAAATTAATTCTTATAATCAATAAAGAGACTATGCTAGAACCATGGGACTCGGAAAATGCCTTACACTTTCTCCCCGGTCAACAAAATTCCTTATCCGGACTTTGTTTTTGCAGACCAATAATAAAAGAGTCAAATCTTCCTTTGAATAGGGATTCATATAAAAGGTGACTTGGAACACCTAAAAAATAAATTTCAAGTGGCGATTCTGAACAATAAAATAATCCATACTTCAAAAATATCACTTTAATTAGAAAAATATTTTAACCCCAACAATCTATAACGTATATCTTTTGGAAGGTAAAAAGGAGGTGTGACATTATTGACAAGCAAATGACCAAAGGCATGGAGGCTTGATGTAAAATGGTTTTTGTTGTTTCAATAATGTGTATGTGTCTACGTTCAGCCATGGATATTCTTTGTGGTGTGTCTGGTGGTGATACAAGGTGTTCAATACCATTGGTATGAAGAAATAATTTGAGGCCGTCAAACTCACCACCACCATCAGTGTAGACCTAGAGTATTTTTGTATGAAAGTAATTTTCAACAAGGGGTTTGAATTTAGAAAAAATTGTTTGGACCTCGCTTTTGTTTTTAATCGTATATAACCAAATATATTTTGTGAATTGATCAATAAAAATTACATAATATAATTTTTTATCAATTGACAAAATAGGCGAGGGCCCCCAAAAATTACTAAAAATAATTTATAAAGGCTTCTTGCTCAATAGAGTGTTTTGAGAAAAAGGTTGCATGTGGCTTTTATTGGAACAACACGAATTACAATGATCAAGCTTTTCAGAATTTGAAACTAGAATTGAAAACTTATATAAAAGTGTCTTGAGCACTATTTTATTTGGATGTCCTAATTTTCTATGCCAAGACTAGTGAGATTCTGCCTTGTTGGGTTGGTAGCTCAAATTGCATTGGTATCCTCCGGAGGGCCACTCGTAAAGTCCTTTATTCTGCCCTCGTGCCAACGGCGCCCCCGTGCTCAAATCCTTCACAAGAAAATCATAGGGAAAAAATTCAATTGATGTCAGGTTATCTTTATAAAATTGAGACATAGATATAAGGTTACATTTAATATCTGGTACACATAAAGTATTCGAAAGCTGAAACCTTTTGTTTGAAGCATTTATTTGAACAGTGACCAGTGTGAGTTATAGGAATTTTATTACCCTTACCCATCGTAATGTCCTCTGTACAAGTGTAGTCATCGGAATGTTGAAGATTCTGAGTATCACTAGTCACATGATGTGACGCTCCTAAATCAACAATCCAAGGCATGGCAGCAAAGTTTGCCTTGGCTTCCAAGTGATTATGAGAGCATGAGCGGCATACATTGGCAGTATGCCCAGTGCGACCACATAACTGGCAAACTGGACGATTTTGTTAGGGAGGGGCTGTTGGACGCCAGTTAGGTGATGATGATGCATTTTGCAGCCTGGGATACGATGGTGCATATTGCTGCTTGGAATTTTGTGAACGCCATGGTTGTCCTCGCTTATTGTTGCGAGGTACAAAATTGTTTGAAGAAGCTTTTTGTGCCACTGCGGCAGTGATTGAGGATGTTGATTGGTTCAGCTCTTGATGCTTCAGGAGAAGTTCCCGATTCAAAAGCTTGTTATACAATTCTTCATACGAGATATGTGCATCTCGCGCTTGAATCGCCGCCGAAATCGAATCATACTAAGGTCCTAGACCACTGAGTATTTTGACTACAAGTTCGTCATCTAGAATAGGAGCTCCAGCAGTTGCAAGCTCATCAGCAATGTTCCTGATCTCTCGCAAGTACTCAGTCATACTGCGGGAATTATTTTTAATTGTTGCTAAGGAGTTTCGAATACTGAACACCCGTGTATGATATTTATTCGCATACAACTTATATAACGAGTCCCATGCTTGCTTGGAAGTGGAAGTTTTTGTGATTGCAAAGGTGATCTTCGGATCAACAGATGCCATCAATGCATTGCAGATCAACTGGTCCGGACGAAACCAGAGTTTATATTTGGGATTGAGTTCCTCTGAGTTGTCGACGGTGATAGTTTTTGGTGGTGTTTTCATAGTTCCATCAAGATAGCCATAGATGTCGTGTCCCAACATCAGAGACTCGATTTGGGCCTTCCAATTGACAAAATTGATTGGACCAGTGAGCTTTAGAGGAAGTTGGGAAGCTGGATTAAATTAAACCAGGCAATTAGTGTTATTAGCAGGGATGATGGAGTCGCTTGGATTAACCATGAATGATACAGAAACTATGAGGTAGGTTTAAGAGAGACGAGCAGACAATTGATTCTCGTTGGAGCTTTGAAAAGCTCTGATACCATAAAGGTGCACAACAGCAAGAGTATAAAGGCTCATTCATTTATTCATGATGTACAAAGCTCTTTAAATACAAAGGATGGACCAAGAATTACTCCTAAATTATAGGATAATGAGCTGTAATTGACAAACTAAAGATACACCAAAATCTGTACAAATAAAGGAATAAAATAACAGTACAAAAATATTTACACAAATAAAGGAAACAAAATAACTAAGGAGATTCGCCAATAGTAGGATAAGTGGGTTCAAGATGCGTTTGATCTTATTGTGTATAAATAGTTCAATCAGAAAATGAAAAGTTCAGTTGAACACCTTAGACCCGCATGTGGTCGCAGGGGCGTATCTAGGGGGTTTCATGGGGCACGTGAACCCATGCTCCCCGCCCTAAATCACGTATAGTAATGTTATATTTTTTCAAAATATATTTAAATATATGTGTGTGCACTCATGCCCAAAGTATTATATGATGTGATGGTTATTGAGTGTACATCTCTAGGTGAGGTTGGGAGTTCAAATCTTATGTCAATCTTGTTGTTTTTTCCTTTTTTTTTTTAGAAGTAGACACACGTGGGAGATGGGCGTGACTGGTGTTATTTTTTGCGTATTAATTAAGTATTTTTCCTTTTATTTCTTTTTTTGTTTGGTTAATTCTTTCAAAATTTTCACACATTGAAATTCCTATTCTTCTTTTGTCCCCGTAAAATCTTATATGATTAAACAAAATGTGTTTATTAAAACTAGTAGCAGTGTATGTTGGCATATAGTCAATGGGTTCAACTTATCTCAATATTTTCAATATGGAAAATAGATATATATGTAAGAAAATAATTATTTTAAAAAATGAAAAATTGAACTTATAATTCTAAAAGTGCAATGGGAATGCAATCGTAAGAACTAAAGGCTGAACTCGTAAAATTTATATTATGAATCCACCTATTCTTAGTAGTGCTCCCACCGTGCCAAAATCATGGATCCGCCTGACAGCCCGACGGTAAATGATATAAGCAGAAATGTGGAAAAGCTGCTAACACCTTTGAATTGCAACATCATATATTTCATTTTCAATTTGCTTTTTCTATTCTAGTATTGATAAAAACTTATTTTACAAGAAAAAATTGGAGTTTAACAGAACAAAGCATATTTATATGCATGTAAAACTCTTCAGTAAATATCAACAGCATTTTACAGTTGAATGCGAAAGGACTGGAAGACCCCATTGACAAGAGAATATAATAGCAGGACATATCTCCTCCATCTTCATTCTTTTCACTATCTCCTCATATAGTCTTGCAATTTTTCTTGGCAAACTTACCTCTGAAAATGCCTTCCAATTCAACTTTCTTGAATGTGATAGCCTCAATCCTTTGAATCTTCCATACATAAGCCAGCACTTTCTGGACTTTGTAACTTTTTCTTCAACTCTTTCATATCTTCTAATTCCATGACTTTGAGATTTATGAGACACCCCCATCTTTAATTGCTTACTATTAATTATCTTTAGGGAAGTACTGAAATGCAAGAAAATTATGAGGCTATATATGAAGAGGAAAGAAACAATAGAAGATATTAAGGGGGGGATGAATGTGTCATGTGTGTGCTGCCACATGAAGAAACTTGCTCTTAGTATTACTTCACCGAGGTTTAAATAACAATCAAAGCTAAGTTTTGTTTTCCTGCATATAAGATTCCTTCAACACATGGCTAGGGTCATATTTTAAAAATAAGTAGCACTTCGCATACACAAAGGGAGAAATCAAAAAAGTAGTTGTAGAGGAGAATGTGAACTATATACCAGGTTTTGACCAATATTGTCCATTATCTTTGAGTGTAGGTCTATTTTGGTCCTTCAAATATAACACTGAGCATATTTAGTCCCTTAAGTATGCTAAAGTGGAGCAACTTTAGTCTCACTGACAGACGTTTTGACCAATATTGTCCCTTATCTTTGAGAGTAGGTCTATTTTGGTCCCTCAAATATAACTCTCAGTATATTTGATCCCTTAAGTATGCTAAAGTGGAGCATTTTTAGTCTCACTGACACAATATATTCAAAAACTAACGGTATTACCCAACTCTGATTCATGAAGCAAATCTTCTGCTCTGAAGCAAAATGTTTCCTCTCATTTTATTGGATAACGCAAATTATCACTTTAATTCCTCATTTTTAGATAATGTCTTCTAAAATTTTGATCTTGAAAATATCCCATTTTGTGCCAGTTTTCAATGAGAAAATGACACTGTATAGCCGTTATTAAAATAATAGCCGAAAAAATATATAAAATTTGTAAATTGTTTTGTGTATATATATACATTTAAAAATTTCCGTTGATTTTTCCAAAAAGAAAAGTTAAAATTTGAAAAAAATAGAGCTATCAGGATCACTTCTAGGCATATTATTGAAGCAAACGAATAACGAGGTTGTATTATCATTTTTAGCTCGTGCCAAAAACTATTTACATCTGGTAGTGGAAAAAGTATATAAAGTTGGTATATTTTTTGTATATTAACATACAAAAAAAATTAAAAAGAAATATATATATATATATAATATACAAATTTTATATATTTTGTGGCTATTATTTTTACAGCGGCTATACAATGTCATTTTCTCATTGAAAACTGGCACAAAATGAGATATTTTTAAGGTCGAAATTTTAGAAGACATTATCTAAAAATGAGAAATTAAAGTGATAATTTGCGTTATCCAATAAAAAAGGGGGCAACTTTTGCTTCAGAGTAGAAGATTTGCTTCATGAATCAGTGTTGAGTAACACCGTTAGTTTTTAAACACATTGTGTCAGTGAGACTAAAGGTGCTCCACTTTAGCATACTTAAGGGACTAAATATGCTCAGGGCTATATTTGAGGGACCAAAATAGACCTACCCTCAAAGATAAGGGACAATATTGGTCAAAACCTCTGTCAGTGAGACTAAAGATGCTCCACTTTAGCATACTTAAGGGACTAAATATGC
>AWOL01S0013804.1:102126-118161 GCA_000715115.1 Nicotiana otophora
TATATATATATATATATATACAAAATATACAAATTTTATATATTTTTCGGCTATTATTTTTACAGCGGCTATACAATGTCATTTTCTCATTGAAAACTGGCACAAAAGGAGATATTTTCAAGGTCAAAATTTTAGAAGACATTATCTAAAAATGAGAAATTAAAGTGATAATTTGCGTTATCCAATAAAAAAAGAGGCAACTTTTGCTTCAGAGCAGAAAATTTGCTTCATGAATCAGAGTTGGGTAACACCATTAATTTTTGAACACATTGTGTTAGTGAGACTAAAGGTACTCCACTTTAGCATACTTAAGGGACTAAATATGCCCAGGATTATATTTGAGGGACCACAATAGACCTACCTTCAAAGATAAGGGACAATATTGGTCAAACCTTCTGTCAGTGAGACTAAAGATGCTCCAATTTAGCATACTTAAGGGACTAAATATGCTCAGAATTATATTTAAGAGACCAAAATAGACCTACCCTCAAAGATAAGGGACAATATTGGTCAAAACTTCAACTATATACCAACTAGCTTGCATATTTAAAGAAGAAAGGACGCTCTCCTATCCCTTTAGACACATGGCTAGTACAATGATTTTAAGTTTTAAACAGACTTACCAGCTCAGTGCTCTCTCAGAGAGTTTGTTTCTTTTAGTTAATATGTTTAGTAAATGATCTATTGTCATGTGCATTGATTGATGTGCAATTAAAAAAATGCCAATGATTTCTTTCGTGGAATTTGGCAGCTTTGATTTAAAACAACACAAAGATCTAGGCCTTCTTATCTGTTTGATACAGATTAATTTAACGAGTTAAACTAATATCTATCGATAACGTCATTTTTAACATGTGATCTATCTTATTTTCAAGATTGTAAATATGTATATATTGTTTGAATGGCATAATAGTGTAATTATTTTACGCTATTGATATGTACTCCCTCTATCAAAAAAAGAATGATATTTCTCGGATTTCGAAAATCAAACTTATTAACTATGACTAGAATTCAAATAGAATCTTTAAGCTTTTCTTTTTTAATAAAATTTATGTATTTGAAAATTACATAAATAATATTAAAATAAAATTCGAAAATACATAAATTATAATGATCAAAGAACAACTTGTTTAACTCGAAAAATTTGAACTCTAGTTTAAAATTATGGGCAATGGGACAAATATTGGTCAAGCCTGAGAAGAAGTGGTCTAAATTATCTATTTTCGATAAACATCTGTTTTGAATGTAATAGATTGAGTCTCGAGGAGAGTTTAATTCTAACATCTGATTTTGTCCAGTTTGAAGCCTATGTAGCATACCAAATGGGTGATATTTCAAGCTTTACGCCTTTAGTTGGTTAAACTAATACTTCTTGCTAGTTAACAAGTTGTGAAGTTAGGCCTGAAGATGGCTAATTTGCTACACATGCGTACAAAAAAAATAAACTAAAGAATAACAGGGAAAACTTATCTATTTCATAATTAATTATAATATAGCTTTGTTGCCAAAAACAAAGAGGTCCTGTAACATTTGTAAACCATAACTCCATAAGGCATAAGGGGATATGTGCTAGAGTCACCTCTCAAAATTGAGAGGTTTGTGTAATTCTGGAAAGGAAGGAAAGAAAAAAGAAATACTCCCGGATGAGAAAATTAATTGTCCAAGTAGATCATACACTAAAAGTAATTAAATCTGTCAGCTAAAAAGTAGAAAGCAATCAGTGAATCTCTCAAACCTCAGCCAAACAGAAACCATCAAAGTAGGCTTGGTGTCTGTAAACAAGGCTAAGGCTGGGATATTTAAATTGCTAGATGAAGGATGCATAATTTATGCATAGTGTAGAATCCAACCTATTTTAACTCATTGTTGGATTCAACGTTGTAATCAACTCTCTGTTTCTTCTTTTAGCTTGAAAATGGATAATGAAAACATCACCATCATTTTGGCACATATCTGATGTTTTGAATCTTTATAGAAATGCTTGGCCGCTTGGGGAATGGGGATGAACTGCTCTAACTTTGATTTGAACATTGGAATTAATAGTCAGTCTGGTTTCTTTTTACTCGTTAAACGGTACAGTTAAATTTGTTGCGTAATTTATAGACAAGCGAATTGATTTAAGTTTAGTATTAAGATAAGCAATTGAAATTTTAGAAGATGATAAGCCTGCCTTCGAACGCGATGTGTCCGAGGACAAAAGCGAAAGTAACGATAAGGTGCAAATAGAGCTGTTTAATTGAGAGCAAAAGTGATAAAATAAAGCCTTTGTATGCAGAAAATTTTATGTCCTTACAATGGCCGTTGAACCTCCTATTTATAGTTTTACCTAGGGAAACAAGATCTGAGGATCAAGCTCCTCTTAAATGATAATAAAAGAGACATTGATGAACGCGTAACGGCAGACCATGAATGCAAATATTCTCTGCAACGATCGCTCATTTAGTGTTAGCAAATATTTCATCATTGAATGCTATCCGATGACAAACCTTTGATTTTCCCCCATCAACTACGCTTCCTTCGAGATTTATTCGATATTGATTGCATTCTTTGTATTCGGAATTGGTCATTCCCTGACGTGCTCTTTGCCTATCTTCGGTTCCACATGTCATATTTCCGTTGGGCAATTTGTTATAAACAAAGTTTACCTCATACAATTTCTTCGTCCTATATTAATAGGAAAGATCTAAGTACACTTTTATAATAGAATATTTGGTTAAAGTTATCAGCTAGTTTGACGTGCTTATAAGCATTTTTGGACTTACTATTTTATCCTGATATTTTGGCATTTCCTGAAATACCCTTTCCTCGTTCGCCTTTTGTACTGACACTACTACCTTCAGTACTTTATAAACTAATTCAGCGTTCTGGCTGACTTCAAGAAAGCACTCACTTAGGGGTCATTTGGTAGGGTGTATAAGAATAGTGTGGAATAAGGTGTACTAGTAATGCATGAGTTAGTAATGCAAGCATTAGTTATGCAGATATTATTTTTTATCTACAGTTTGGTGTGGTGTATTAAAATTATAATGCATTGCATAATTTTAAAGAAAAATAGTTGTTTACAAAAATGCCCTCCATATTCTCTAGCTTTAAGGGACTTTAAGGACAATTTTGTCTTTAACCATGCTAATGCATGCATTAATAGCCTTGGTATTACTAATGCCATAGTTTTCTATGCATTACTTGTGCATAGGATAATGCCAAGTATGATGTATATATGTTGAAAAAATATACCAAACAAGGTATTAGTAATGCATAGAGCTAATGCTTGTATTATTTTTTCTAATACCTCCTACCAAACGATCCCTTAGTTCTTCAAATTCATTTTAAACATTTTTAACAGTATACAAGTCTCGCATATTTAACGAATTGCTCACAAACTACAAACTAAAATAAATTCTTCATCGACCGTCTTCTTATTGCATAATCTGATATAGATGCTCTCCTTATGCTGGAGCCTGAACGTGTCTTATTGTAGTTGTTAAATAGGCTTATTACTACTGATTTGGTAATATATTTTGTTAATATGTCAGTTGTAATTGAATTACCTGAGTACTTTAGATAAAACAATAAATGTTAAAATGTATTTTGTATCTATTTGTTATGTCTCGCGTTCACCTGATGGTGTATACCTGTTGTCAAAGTCTTAAGTAACAACTAATGAATAAAGGATCAAGTCTTTGAACCACCCTCTCCGGCCTATCAGATAGACAAGCCAATGCTGGCAAGAGCTTCTTGTGTTGTTTTTAGAAAAAATGTATCTTTTTAGCTGCTCCTAAAAATAATAGCCGATAAAATATAGTTACAACAACAACAACAACAATCCAGTAGAATCTCATTAATGGGGTCTGGGGAGGGTAGTATGTACGCAGACCTTACCCCTACCCCGAAGGAGTAGAGAGGCTGTTTCCGAAAGACCCTCGGCTTAAAAAAAAAAATAATAATAATAATAATATATATATATATATATATATATAAAAACTTTTCGGTTAGCAAATACAATTATTCCGATCGACTATATTTTACCCTTGTTTTTAATAGGTATTCGAAATCTATTGAGGACTGATTAATTCGTCATTAAGTAGTGTAAAGCGCTTCCTCTATGGAGGAGAAACCTTGTGTTATTGCAATAGAACAACGACTGATTCATTGCTTCTTTGGGATCTTAAAAACAACCAAAAAAAAAGTAGAAGAGAAAAAAGGAGATAACTAAATAAATTAAGAGGAAATTAAGAACAAAATTCCAGAAGAAAAAATAAAGAGGAAAACAAGGAAAAGGGTTAGTCAAGTAGTTTAATTATGGGATGGATTATGAGCATTGTGATATTTCCTTAAATGTCAGCATCAACGTCCATTCATGTTTTATACGTGGGATGGTTAGGTTTATAGAAACCATTATAAAGTCCAGGACTTTGATCTTATGGGAAACTTAATAATTGAGGGCATTAGGTCAAAACCATATTATATGTGTGCCGTCCTAATATATTTCGTCATGCGATTTGGTGTACCGTAATTTGCAATTACCCAATTTTCTTCTGTCAAATGAGCAATTAACAAGTGGTAGATTATTTTTATGTTTTTTTGGCTTTAAGTTTCATAGGAGCATTTCTTAATACAAAATTTATAGTTTAATCTTCACTTGTAACTATAATTGGCTTCGTATAACCATTTGCATGTTCCGATAAATGCTGCTAAGTTCTACCAAAGCACAAGAAAGTAAATTTGACATGAGCGATCTATGGTTGAAATCTTTCGATCACGACCCCAAATTCAACTAGTCGTTATGGCACCTAACACAATCACTAGGTAAGCCAAATAATAGTAAACATAATTTAATAATAAAATTTAGAGTCAAAAGTGAAATAACTGAATTTTATACAACTCCCCAAGGACTAATAATACAAGTCATGAGCCACTAAGACTTAAATTTACAAATTGAAATGAAAAATGATACAACATCTGTTTGAAATTTACATGAACAGAATCTCAAATCTAGAACTACCAAGAACTAGTGGTAGCGAAATCTGGAATGCGGTACATCTTCAATGCTAGCTCCCGCCATTCACAGCAACATTAGCTCCAAAATCTGTATGCAAGGTGCAGAAGTGCAGTATGAGTACAACCGACCATATGTACTCAATATCCTAACTAACCTCGGCGAGGTAAAAGAAGCATGAACTATAAATGATACTCACTAACACATGTACAATTCATAATTTCAACAAGTATAGAACAGATATGTGATCAAAATAGGAAAATCTCAGGTAAAACCACTTTAATGCTCACAATTCTTTGTTTTAAAGTGTGCTGCTCAGTCAACAATCCAGCATATAACGAAGATATGCAAGTAAATCAGGTAAACGATCAAGGAAGTTGCAAGTAAAGATGAAATGCAATAACCACATATTAGTCTGTTGCGGCGCGCAACCCAATCCAATAACAATAACCATCTCTCTTAGAGCTCACATCAACCAGAAACTGTCAGTTTCTCACAATCTGCGTGTACACCATCAAGAGAGAAACATGAGAGGGTGACCATAGGGGGATGGATCTGTATCCATACGCTGCACGGATAACTCGTGTGCTAATAATATACACTGCACGAACAACTAACGTGCTGCACGGATAACTCTCGTGCTTTAATATCAATATCTAGATCCGCCCGGACAACACACGTGCTAATAATATCAATCTTCCCTACGTGATTACATGAACAATATCATAATCCGCCCGACATGGTCACATGAATAACAACACAATCCGCCTGGCGTGGTCACAAGCATATCAACGCAATCCGCCCAGCGTGGTCACAGACTCACTGGCATCCAATCCAAATAATATCACAGAAGCAAGTATACAAGAACACATGTATATGATGGATAAATATCATATTTCATGCTCCTGGACTGGTATAATAACATGCTAAAGTGTACGCATGTGCAATGTGTGCTATCATAGCTCAAATCGACAAATTTTATCACAGAAATAGCAATTATCAAGTTTATTCAGGGAATTAGCCTCTTCGTAACCTCGAACATGGCTCAAATAGTTCACATCAAAGTTATAAATATGAGAAACATTATAGCTTAAATCTTAACAATCAATTCTAGGCTTATCATAACCTAAGCACTACCCCGAGCATAGATAAATACCTCGGTGCTCGCACCTGGGCTCAAACCCCATACATATGCGCACCCATAGCACGTAGCTATCACAAACTATTCAGGCAACTAGTGCCTCAACCAAGTTTAGATAAGATACTTACCTCAAGAAAGCCAAACAATACTCTATAAGCTTCATCCCGCATAAATTGACATCCGAACGGCTCAAAACTAGCCAAAACAACTCAAAAATATCAAATAATGCCATATGAGACAAACCCAAACGATAAAGATTGAATCTTTAATCAATTACTCAAAGTCAACCGAAAAGTCAAATACGGGCTCGCACCTCGCAATCCGATAAAACTTATAAATTCTGACAACTCATTCAATTACGAGTCGAGCCATACCATTTTCACTCAAATCTGACTCTAATTAATGTTCAAACCCCAATAATTCAATTTAGGAATGTTTAGACAAAACTCCCAATTTCTCTTTCAAAATCACCAATTAATTACCAAAGATAGAAGATGGAATCACGAAATAAAATCAAAATCGAGTCAAAATACATACCCCAATCCATGTGGTGAAAATTACCTCCAAAATCGTTCAAATTCTAGTTCCATAGCTCAAAATGTGATAAAATGACTCAAGGGCCCGAAATAGAGTACTTATAATACTGCTTAGATATATGAATCGCGATCGAGAAAATACCATCGCGATCGCGAAGAAGAAAGTTCCACACTACCCTTAGACACTCTACGCGTTCGCGAGCCTACTCATGCGAACGCAATGCCCATAGATGCCAACGATTCGCGAACACAGCCAAATCCTCGCGAATGCGAAAGAGGATTCACCAGCTCCCAGCTCAACACTATGCGATCGCGATTCCATATACGCGAACGCGATGCTTAAGTCCCCACAACCTACGCGAACGCGGTCTCCAAGTCGCGGACGCGATGAAGAAAATGCCCAGCTACAAACTTAGCGTACGCGATCGCGTCTATATCTTCGCGATCGCGAAAAATAACTATGACACCAGATAACAACAGTAAACCATGAATCAAAATATAACACGGACCTACTCAAGACCTCAAATCACACATAACAACATCAAAATTACGAATCGCACCTTAGATCTAACTTTATGAACTGCCAACTTTCAAAACTCGTGCCGAACCATATCAAGTCAACTCGGAATGACCTCAAATTTTTCACACAAGTCTCAAATGACATAACAAAACTATTTCAATCCCCGAACCACAATCCGAACCTGATATCATCAAAGTCAACTCCTGGTCAAACCTACGAACTTTTCAAACCTTCAAATTGTCAACTTTAGCCAATTAACGCCAAAACCTTCATGAAACATCCAAAAGCAAATTTGGGCATATGCCCAAGTCCAAAATTACCATTCGGGCCTAACAGAACCATCAAAACTCCAATTCGGGCTCAAATACACAAAAGTTAAATTTGGTTAGCGTTTCCAACTTAAAGCTTCTAACATAAGATTCATTCTTCCAAATCAATTTCGAATCACCTGAAAACCAAAGCCGACTATTCACACAAGTCATAATATATCATACGGAGCTACTCAAGACTTCAAACAGCTTAACGGAATGCAAATGCTCAAAACGATCTGTCAAGTCGTTACACTTCCGATGAGCATTCTCCAATGGATGGCTGCCAAAACAGGAGCGTCATTTAAAGAAATTATAAAAAGGAATATTACTCCACCGGCCTTATATTATTTGTCTTTTTTATATATTTTGCGACAAATTAGTTAAACAAATGAGAAATATTTGTTACTGGTCACAGATCAAAGACTGTCAAACGAAAACTGCTAATTAACATCTTTCTAGATGTTTAGTAACGTACTAGCGAGTATAAACACATTGTTTCTTATAATGTTTTAACTGTTATTATAAATTTTGAATGTATTACTAGATCCTTGAGGCCGCCTTGACTGCTATATCAAGAAATTTTATTGCACTGCTCATAGTATAAATTAATCTGATCTCAGAAAGTGGATTAATAAGATTATTGGAGTATATATTGAGCTAACCCTCGAGAGTTTTAGATATTTAGCTTAATTAAAAAGGCAAAGAAGCAAAAGCTACTATATGATCGGAAAAATTGAGAAGAGTGGCAGGAAAAGTCAAACTTCAAGATGCTTACTTGCACACTACTACTCATCATATCTTGAAGTTCATAAATTCAATAATCGAGAATGATGATATGATATTTCTAAATCCTGATCCTAGGATCGTATTCCCATGCTGTCTGAACCGATCCCTTGTAGTACTAGAGAATGCCGGTGGATCGGAGTTCATAAAATGGCAACTCTATATATATGTTTGATTTTTTTCCTTTAAATTTTTATTTGAGGTTAGATGTTATAATGTCAACTCTCCTAGTTAATGAGAGTGGAGAAGATGAAAGAGGAGAAGCTTTAGCGGGATTGAAACTTATATTCGAGTAATGCAGGTAATATTGGAGCAATATTTGCAACTCTACTTCACCTTTTTTCTTTTAACTTCACTCTGACTAATTGACCTATACTGGAATTGCTGGAGCATGAGTGCCAAAAGAGGAAAATGGATTCCGATTATTATGAATTGCCAAAACTTTTTATCTCTTTCTTTTTTTGTCCACTAATTACAAGTGGGATTTCAGTTGGGAGTCATTTAATATTTGCAATCTTTTTGTCAATAGTGACATTATATTTTTGTAAGAATATAGTAATGACAGGAATCATTAGTATACTTATAAAATTCATTTATATGAGCAAACAATTAGAGATTCGTACTACTTTTAACATAGTTTCTAAATACATAAATTTTGTTTAAAAAATTTAAAGATTCTTGTTTACCCGAAAAATGGATAGAGTTGAATTTATACGCAGTTCCGAGGATATGTGGCGTAACTTAACACAAAAATATATGGATCAATAGAAATATATAGATTGCAGGGGATGCGAAATATATAAGGTTGTCAGGAACAATGAATCTCAGAATTCAATAAATAGAATCAATGTAAGAAATTTGAAAGAACAATTCTTTCTTGTAGAAGAATGTAGCACTTTTATTAATTGTAAGCCTCAAAAGAACCTGTCCTACAGAAATAGTACCCAAGCCCTTTTATAGTGGAGGGATATGGCTATAAGCATAATAAAATAAACATTCAGTGGGAGACCCATGATAAGTCATCTTGGTTCGAGCCAGATCCTGGCTCGAGCCCTCGAAATGATTCGAGCTCAATGTTGGTTGGTCTCTGAATTATCAGCATAATAGATCCACTCTGCATCATGGTTCGATTTTTGACTTGAGCTTGATAATGATATCGAATCGACACGGATCGGCCTCCCCAGGTTCGAGATTAGTTTGTTCCACCTTCGGGATATCACTTCGATAAATCATCGTTCGAACTCGATCGGACGTGCTAAGACCGAAACCTATTTCGACCGTATACAGATAGTCCCCTCGTTTCTCAGAAAGAATGTGGTGAGAAACGATATGATTTTTAACAGCTCGATCGGATTATATCTTATCGTTTCCACTGGGTTTGATCATGACGCTTCTAGTAGCTGTCCCGTCGGTTTAGCCTTTTAAGGCATTTAATGCATGTCAGGCGGTAGTCAGCCACTGTTGATATTGAACCGCCATTGCTTGAACCTATAAATAACCCTTTCTTTTATCTTTTACCATTTTTACATCTTCTATCTTCCAAATTTCCCAAGTTCTTCTTCGTACTCTTTAACTTACCAGTAAATCTGTGATTTCTTTCCGCAAAAATCCCTCTTCAATTCTACCAAATCTTTGTCACTTTCTTCTGCTCCTCAACTTTGAATTCGAAAATGGCGAAAACATCGCAAACCATTCCTTAGAAAGAGAAGGCTTCATCTTCACAGTGTGCCGCCGATGAGACACTGGCAGAACCACGGCCTGAGGAGTGTTTTCCCGGGGCGTGTGTCCTTACTTCAGATTTTAAGGTCGATAAAGGTTCATCGGTCCCTGGCCAGTGTGAGCCGGTATCGAGGTACATATGTTCGATAACCGAGAAGCACCTCGAACAGCTAAGGAAGGATTGCAATTGAGGTGAGAAAGAAATAATAATTCCTACGCCCGACGAAGATATCACTTCTTACGTGAAAGGGTTTTTTGAATTTTGTATACTTACCCTTTCACTTTGGGTCCTCTCGATTCCATTATTATTGACTTCTGTCTACAATACTAGGTAACCCTAGGCCAGATCCATCCTTCTTTGTGGCGGATCGTTATCCTGATATGATATTTTGTGAGCAAGATCGAGGGGATGTCGTTCACCATCGATCATCTCATCTGATTATACCGTCCTCGACTTTTTCGAGGAGGGTTAATAAAAATCCAGTGTCGGGCTACCAAGGCTCTATTCTCGAGTATTGACGAGGACAGGGACCGGGGTTGGATGGGTAGGTTCGTTCGAGTAAGGACTTCGGATCTGATTCCAACTAAAAAGATGCCCTTTTCCGAGGAGTGGAATATGAAACGTAAGTGTGATCTTGCTGTTACTTCTATTTTTTTATTTTTTATTTTTATTTATTTATTTATTCTCTCATCAACACTCCTCTTTTGTAGCGGTTCCCTGGATTCCCGGAGCAATTCCCGATCTCAGGAACCGGGTACGAGCCCTTGTTTCGACTTCCACATACGCCGAGCCCTCATGGCATGATTTGTCAAAGGGTCGGTGGAAGGCCAAAAATCACGGTAAGCTCATTTCTCGGACTCTTAGATGATCCGAACGAAGTGGTTTTCAAAATATTTTATTAAGGTTTTCCATATGCAGGTTTGGGTAAAGATGCGGTTTTGATGCCCTTGTCCAATGAGGAGGAAATTTCAGACTCTGTCCCAAAGCCGGTGAAGAAGAATAAAAGGAAAAGAGCCTCGGTTCCCGAAGGTCCAAAACCGAAGAAGAGGAAGGCTCGTAAGCCGAATACGAATGTCATTCCTTTGACCGTAGAATTCATTCTGCGTCTAAGGGATGAAGATGAAGAAGAAGAAAAAGAAAACGTTGAGTCCGCGCTGGCAGTCCGAACGACGAAAACCACAGATGCCTCATCGCTGGCTAGATCGATGATGCTTCATGAGGCTCTGCCTCGAACTGGAGATATACCGGAGAAAGATTCGGGTAGAGTCCCCGAACTATCGGATATCAAAGACGCATCTCATCGGAGTCAACCGGTAGGGGATATGACCGAAGAGGCCCTCGAACCCCTTCGAATCGAGGAGAACGCTTCAGGCGATTCATTTGGGGCAGCAGCAATCGAGGATTCGCCTACCTTTCCCGCTTTTTCCGCAGGGGTAATTCGGGAAGCTCAAGCTCTAGGAGCCCTCGATCTAGACAGGCCTCACTATAAAGAAGATCCCTTTCGCGAACTGTTTACCAGTATTGAGGACGTTGCCGGTGCTGGTGATGAATCGGGTCTTTTTCACTGGTTCCGGCAGGCTTTGAATCATGCGAGCTTTTAAAATCATTATGTCGGTACTATCTTTTTGTTTGTTTTTTGTTAACTCCGCTTCTTGTTTCTTTGTAGGCAGCGGCAGTTTCTCGAGAACAATGTTCTCGATCCCAGAATGAGCTGCATCGATACGCGGCCGACCTACAATGGGCTACTGACGAGAGGAACTCCCTTAGACTTTCCCTAGGGCAGAGAGAAGAGGAAATAAAAGGCCTCCGAGCTGAGCTAGCCAGGGCTTATCAAGACCATACCGATTTGTCTAAGCAGGTAATGATGCTTTTTGAAAGCCTATGGGCTTGA
The DNA here is from genome assembly GCA_000715115.1 of Nicotiana otophora. Lineage (NCBI taxonomy): Eukaryota > Viridiplantae > Streptophyta > Magnoliopsida > Solanales > Solanaceae > Nicotiana > Nicotiana otophora. The sequence goes on from AWOL01S0013804.1 coordinate 114,025, forward strand.
TACCGGAACAATAGCTAACATTTTGGTCTCACAGCTGCAGCAAAATATTGAGATGATCAGGAAGTTTCGTGAGGAAGTCGACGTGATAAGAATGGAGACTTTGCGATGGAAAGAAGGAATGGACCGCTTTGCTGCGGAAAAAGAGACTGCTCGAGCCCAGTTATCATCGTCCGAAACCCATCTTCAGAAAATGAAGGAAAACGGCCTGGTTCAAGCAAGGAGAATTGAGGAGCTTGAGGCTCGGTTGGCCTCTGTACTTGCCAAGAACGAATTTGATGCCGAAAAGGCAAAGGCCGATGCGGACGCGCTCGTGGCCGTCTATCGAGCCGATGCTGAAGCTGCCCAAGTCCAGGCAAGAGAGTCGGCCGAGTCCGCCGATATTCGAGCGCATTGGGTCGCCGAGCTCGCTAAGTGTCGATCCAGAAGGGAAACTTTGAAGAGATAAAAAGGGCCAAAGAAGTCGAAGCCAATGCTGAAGCTCTGGTTTCTGATGGCGATGACGATGAAGATGGGAGCAAGAGCGGATCCGAAAATAGGGGGGAGGCCGATAAAGAAGAGATTGCTCCTGACCGAGAAGTTTAGTTCTTAGTTTTTACGTTGTAATCACCCATGCAGATAAATCTGTATATAGACATATGTCGCGTCCTTAGTCGTTAACTAAGTACACGTGCGGCACTTGACAATTTTCTCACCTTCTTGGTATGCCAAGTCAGCCTTACTACACTAAAGATCGCTAAGAGAATGGTAGAAAGAACACAAGAGAATTGTTAAAGAAAGCTTTGTATTAGAGAAAACTTGAACTGTTTGCTTGATGAATTACAAATGAATGACCTCCTTTATATATTAGTCTCCTAGTGGCTAGTATGCAAATATTAATTATTACACAAGTCCTTAATATTTACAAGATAAGGGCTTTCTCTAGAATTCTCTACAAGCCTAGAAGATTCCAAGGACTTTTCTAGCAAATCCATAAACATCTAAGATCTTCCAAAGGAAATGTCCATACTTCTCTAGAATCTTCTCACAAATGCAAGCATTTCTCCTATGTAAGCTTCCACATGGTATTAATATATTCCAAATGGATCTTATATGGCATGATGACATAGCGAGTCATCACACTCTCCCCCATCTAATGTTGCGACGACCGCGACGCAATGTTGTTGCATAAACTCTCGAATCTTATCTTTGAATTGCCATAAATCTTCATAACGTTCCCATGTGGCCTCCTCCGGTGATTGCACCTTCCAATGGACGAGGAACATTGTGATGGCTTTTTGCCCTTGTTTTCGCCTGGCCCGGTAATCAATAATAGCCTCAATCTCCCGGTCGTGCGAGGCGGTGATAGTAATAGGCGCTCGACTTGATTGGCCCCTACTTGGATCATCATTGTCTTCATGATAGGGCTTAAGCATGCTGGTATGAAAGACAGGGTAGATCTTAAGATATGATGGCATGTCAAGCTTGTATAAGATCTTGCCTACCTTGGCGACTATCTTAAATGGCCCCTCATACTTGCGAATCAGATTCTGATGCATGCCCCGTAGTGCCTTAAACTGTCTTGGATTAAACTTCACCATGACCATGTCCCCAACTCTATAGTCCGTGGGACGCCGCTTACGATCTGCAAACTTCTTCATCTTCTTAGCTACCTTATCCAAGTAGGACTTAGCAGTGTCAAGTTGCTTCTCCCATCCTTTGGCTATATGATAAGCCCCCAAACTCATTCCCTCGAACGCGGCTGGTAATGAATGTGGAGTTTGTGGCTGTTCGCATGTGGCTAGCTCAAATGGTGTCCGTCCTGTGGACTCACTCCGCTGCAAGTTATAAGAGAATTGGGCGATGTCTAGGAGCTTTGACCAATCTTTCTGATGCGCACTTACATAATGCCCCAAGTAGCATTCTAGTAAGGCATTGACCCGTTCCGTTTGTCCATCTTTCTGTGGGTGGAAACTAGTGGAAAAGTGCAGTTCCGTGCCAAGTATGTCGAATAATTCTCTCCAAAAGTTCCCAGTGAAACAGGGGTCTCGATCACTGATAATATGCCTTGGTAAGCCCCAATACTTCACCACATTCTTAAAGAATAGCTTGGCGGCTTCCTTGGAAGTGCAACCTGGTGTGGCGGCCATGAAGGTCGCATATTTGGAAAATCTATCCACGACCACCATAATAGTACCATAAGACCACCATAATAGTACCATAACCGTCGGACTTCGGTAGGCAAGTGATAAAGTCCATAGTCACGCTCTCCCATGGACGCTTTGCAACTGGTAGTGGCTCCAAAAGTTCTCCGGGTTTTTGTTGCTCAACCTTGTCCTGTTGACAGACAAGACAAGTCTGCACATAACACTCTATGTCATCTCGCATGCGTGGCCAATAGTAGACTAATTCAACCAAGGCCCTAGTGCGACGTTGGCCTGGATGACCAGCCCACATTGTGTCATGACTCTCCCTTATAATCTGCCGTCTAATGTCTCCAAACTTAGGCACGTAGACTCGCCGACCTGTGGTAAGTAGTAGGCCGTCTTCGACCNATGACCATCCCACATTGTGTCATGACTCTCTCTTATAATCTGCCGTCTAATGTCTCTAAACTTAGGCACGTAGACTCGCCGACCTGTGGTAAATAGTAGGCCGTCTTCGACCCAAAAACATCTCGTATTGCCCTGGTTGGCTAACTCGATAAGTTGTATGGCTGCTGGATCGTGTTGCATGACTTCTTTTATAGCCTCACGAATGTCCCATCTTGTTGAAGTGATTGCAGCAAGCTCAGCTTTCCGACTCAAGGCATCGGCTACAACATTATCTTTGCCCCGCTTATACTCCAGCACATAATCAAATTCGGCCAAGAAATCCTGCCATCGAGCCTGTTTTGGGGTGAGCTTCTTCTGCGTCTGAAAGTAGCTAGTAGCTACATTGTCGGTCTTGACCACGAACCTTGACCCAAGCAAATAAATGTCGCCATGTACGAAGTCAATGCACAATAGTAGTCATCTCCTTCTCTTGCACTGTGCAACGCCGCTCCATCTCATTTAACTTGCAACTCTGAAATGCTATGGGATGCTTATCCTGCACCCCCAATGGCAAAATCTGAGGCATCTGTATGCACCTCAAATTTCTTGGCAAAGTCAGGTAATGCTAAGACTGGCTCCTCTGTTACAGCTGCCTTGAGGTCTTCAAACACTTTTTGACAATGCTCCGTCCAAACCCATGGCTTGTTCTTCTTTAGCAACTCAGTAAATGGTGCGGCCTTTGCTGAGTAGCCACAGATGAACTGACGATAGTAGTTAACAAGGCCAAGGAAGGATCGCAACTCAGTTACCTTTATAGGTGCCTCCCACTCCTGGATAGCACGTACCTTAGCTTCGTCCATGCATAGCTCGCCATTGCTAATAACATGGCCTAAGAAGTGCACCTTTGATTGTGCAAACTCGCATTTCTCCCTCTTGATATATAGTCCGTTCTCCCGCAAGACTTGGAAAACCTTCCTTAAGTGCTTCATGTGCTCTTCCAAGGTGTCGTTGTAGATGACTATGTCATCTAGGTAGACTACCACGAACTGATCAAGATAGGGATGAAAATCTTATTCATAAGGGTGCAAAATGTGGCAGGTGCATTGGTTAAGCCGAAAGGCATCACCAACCACTCAAAGGCTCCATATCTAGTCACACATGTTGTCTTTGGCTCATCCCCCTCTGCAATACGAACCTGGTAGTATCCCTTGCGAAGATCCACCTTGGTAAGATACTTAGCTTGCCCAAGTCTATCGAATAAGTCGGCAATGAGCGGGATCAGGTACTTATTCTTCACTGTGACCTTATTAAGTGCTCGGTAGTCTATGCACAAGCGTAGTGATCCATCCTTCTTCTTCTGGAACAATACTGGTGCGCCGAAAGGTGCCTTTGATGGGCGAATGTGACCAGCATCTAGCAACTCTTTCAATTGTTTCCTAAGCTCCTCTAGCTCGGGCGGTGCCATACGATATGGGGCAAATGCGGGTGGCTTAGCCCCTGGCTCCAACTCAATCTTGTGATCCACCTCTCGCCTAGGCGGCAAGTGCTTAGGCAACTCCTCGGGCATGACATCTTTGTTTTCCTCAAGCAACTTCTCTATGCAAGGTGGTAGTGTCTCTTGAAAACT
>AWOL01S0013804.1:122322-140157 GCA_000715115.1 Nicotiana otophora
AATTTTCTCACGTTCTTGGTATGCCAAGTCAGCCTTACTACACTCAAGATCGCTAAGAGAATGGTAGAAAGAACACAAGAGAATTGTTAAAGGAAGCTTTGTATTAGAGAAAACTTGAATTGTTTGCTTGATGAATTACAAATGAATGGCCTCCTTTATATATTAGTCTCCTAGGGGCTAGTGTGCAAATATTAATTGTTACACAAGTCCTTAATATTTACAAGATAAGGGCTTTCTCTAGAATTCTCTACAAGCCTAGAAGATTCCAAGGACTTTCCTAGCAAATCCATAAACATCTAGGATCTTCCAAAGGAAATGTCCATACTTCTCTAGAATCTTCTCACAAATGCAAGCATTCCTCCTATGTAAGCTTCCACATGGTATTAATATATGCCAAATGGCACTTATGTGGCATGATGACATGCGAGTCATCACACATATCTCCCTTTTTGCCGACTTGCTTCTGTTTTGTTTCCTGTCTTGTGAGGACTTTATTCACGCCTTATGAATGTTTTCACAATGATTTAAGCAACTTGATCAAATTTGGACTTCGTAGCCTCTGTACCCGAGCGAGCGCTTACTCGAACTTGGAACGATGTAGCCCTTAGGCTTATTAGTTGTCAATGGTTCGACCTTGAAGAAATATTGCCCGTAGGCGTAATGGTCGAGTGAGTTCTTGCTCGAACTTGAAATAGAAGTAGCCCGTAGGCTTAATCGAATGAATGATTCGAACACAAACTAATGTAGCCCGTAGGCATAATGGTCGAGTGAGTGTTTGCTCGAACTCGAAATAAAAATAGCCCGCAGGCGTAATGGTCGAGTGAGTGTTTTCTCGAACTCGAAGTAAAAAATAGCCCGTAGGCTTAGTCGAGTGAATGATTCAAACTCGAAGTAGTGTATCCCATAGGCGTAATGGTCTAGTGAGTGTTTTCTCGAACTCAAAATAAAAATAGCCCGTAGGCGTAATGGTCGAGTGAGTGTTTGCTCGAACTCGAAATAAAAATAGCCTGTAGGCGTAATGGTCGAGTGAGTATTTGCTCGAACTCGAAATAAAAATAGCCCGTGGGCATAATGGTCGAGTAAATGTTTGCTCGAACTCGAAGTAGTGTAGCCCATATGCGTAATGGTCGAGTGAGCGTTTGCTCAAACTCGAAATAAAAATAGCCCGTAGGCGTAATGGTCGAGTGAGCGTTTGCTCAAACTCGAAATAAAAATAGCCCGTAGGCGTAATGGTCGAGTGAGTGTTCGCTTGAACTCGAAATAAAAATAGCCTGTAGGCTTAGTGGTCGAGTTTGTCTTAATTCTGATTGCATAATAAATCCCAAAATAGAAAAACTTTCCTTGGATATAAGAAGCCGATAAAGAAGAGAACTTTTCTTCGCATGTTATTACGCGCATGGGTTCGGGCTAATCTATATGAGCATGGTTCGCTTCTACCATTTGATTCTTACAATATTTCCTATTGGAACCTTGTTGTTGTGAAATAACTTTCTTGCGGCATAGGAGTTTATTGTAAATGCTGCATGATCAATGGTTGTCTCATTAAAAACCTTGCCGAAAAACCCATTTGGGATAAAAGCGGTCTAAGGGGAAAAGAGTGCAACGCGTGCTTTCAAGCGAGAGAGCCATCTTAGCCCTTGTTCGGACTTCTGCAGGGGTCAGTTTTGAGATATAAACGAATATGGAAAGGTTGTACCTTAGCAATAGTACCGTTTTAGATGTGATACATTCCAGTTGCTTGATAGTTGTTTGTCGTTTATAATGCCGAGCCTGTACGATCCCTTTNCGAGTGAGTTCTTGCTCGAACTTGAAATAGAAGTAGCCCGTAGGCTTAATCGAATGAATGATTCGAACACAAACTAATGTAGCCCGTAGGCATAATGGTCGAGTGAGTGTTTGCTCGAACTCGAAATAAAAATAGCCCGCAGGCGTAATGGTCGAGTGAGTGTTTTCTCGAACTCGAAGTAAAAAATAGCCCGTAGGCTTAGTCGAGTGAATGATTCAAACTCGAAGTAGTGTATCCCATAGGCGTAATGGTCTAGTGAGTGTTTTCTCGAACTCAAAATAAAAATAGCCCGTAGGCGTAATGGTCGAGTGAGTGTTTGCTCGAACTCGAAATAAAAATAGCCTGTAGGCGTAATGGTCGAGTGAGTATTTGCTCGAACTCGAAATAAAAATAGCCCGTGGGCATAATGGTCGAGTAAATGTTTGCTCGAACTCGAAGTAGTGTAGCCCATATGCGTAATGGTCGAGTGAGCGTTTGCTCAAACTCGAAATAAAAATAGCCCGTAGGCGTAATGGTCGAGTGAGTGTTCGCTTGAACTCGAAATAAAAATAGCCTGTAGGCTTAGTGGTCGAGTTTGTCTTAATTCTGATTGCATAATAAATCCCAAAATAGAAAAACTTTCCTTGGATATAAGAAGCCGATAAAGAAGAGAACTTTTCTTCGCATGTTATTACGCGCATGGGTTCGGGCTAATCTATATGAGCATGGTTCGCTTCTACCATTTGATTCTTACAATATTTCCTATTGGAACCTTGTTGTTGTGAAATAACTTTCTTGCGGCATAGGAGTTTATTGTAAATGCTGCATGATCAATGGTTGTCTCATTAAAAACCTTGCCGAAAAACCCATTTGGGATAAAAGCGGTCTAAGGGGAAAAGAGTGCAACGCGTGCTTTCAAGCGAGAGAGCCATCTTAGCCCTTGTTCGGACTTCTGCAGGGGTCAGTTTTGAGATATAAACGAATATGGAAAGGTTGTACCTTAGCAATAGTACCGTTTTAGATGTGATACATTCCAGTTGCTTGATAGTTGTTTGTCGTTTATAATGCCGAGCCTGTACGATCCCTTTTCGATGTTCTCGAGCACCTGATATGGTCCTTCCCAATTCGATCCTAGTTTTCCTTCATTCGGATTTCGGGTATTGGTGGTAATTTTTCTTAACACTAAGTCCCCAGGCTTGAAATGGCGGAGCTTGGTTCTTCGATTATAATATCTTTCGATTCGCTGCTTTTGGGGCCAATTGGATGAGAGTAGCTTCTCGTCTTTCGTCTGATAGTTCGAGGCTGGTATTCATGGCCTAGTTATTTGATTCTTCCATCGTGAATCAAAATCTGGTACTGGGCTCACCAACTTCGACTGGTATCAATGCTTCAGACACATATACTAAAGAGAATGGGGTTCCCCCCGTACTGGATTTTGACGTCGTCCGATATGCCCAAAGGACTTCGGGCAGGATTTCTCTCCATTTCCCTTTAGCGTCATTCAACCTCTTCTTTAAGTTTTGAATGACAGTTTTGTTCATTGATTCGGCCTGTCCATTCCCACTGGGTGGTATGGTGTCGATAGTATCCTTCTTATCTTGTGGTCTTCGAGGAATCTTGTTACTTTGCTGCCAACGTATTGTTCTCCATTGTCATACACTATTTTGGCGGGTATCCCGAATCGGCATATGATATGATCCCAAATAAAGTCTATAACTTCTTTCTCTCTTATTTTTTCTAATGTCTGCGCTTCAACCCATTTAGAAAAATTGTCAGTCATAAATAAAATGAATTTGGCTTTACCTGGGGTCGATGGCAGAGGGCCTACAATATCCATTCCCTACTTCATGAACGGCCATGGGGATAGGACTGAGTGGATTTTCTCTCTGGGTTGGTGGATTATCGGTGCAAACCTTTGACATTTGTCACATTTACGAACAAATTCCTTCGCGTCTTTGCTCATATCGATCCAATAATACCCTGCTCTGATTATTTTTCGAACTAATGTATCGGCTCCAGAGTGATTCCCGCAAGTTCCCTTGTGCACTTCCCGTAGGATGTAATCGGTATCTCCTGGACCCAAGCATACTGCCAACGGTCCATCAAACATTCTTCGGTATAGAGTTCCGTCTGAAGCCAACGTGAATCGAGCAGCTTTAGTCTGTAAGGTTCTGGAATCTTTAGGGTCCGATGGGAGTTTTTCGCTCTTCAAGTATTCAATATACCTGTTTCTCCAATCCCATGTTAAGCTTGTAGAATTTATTTCGGCGTGACCTTCTTCGACTACCGATCTCGAGAGTTGAACAACATTCCCCGGGCCCGAATCATCTACCTCGACCGACGACCCCAAATTCGCAAGCACATCGGCCTCATTATTTTGTTCCCTTGGTATATGCTGTAAAGTCCATTGTTTGAAATGGTTTAAAGTGACAAGCAGTTTATCTAAATACCTTTGCATTCTACCTTCCCGAACTTCGAAGGTTTTGTTTACTTGACTCACCACCAGCAAGAGTCCCACTTGGCTTCAATGACTTCTCCTCCCAAGTTTCTAGCTAGCTCGAGACCTGCAATCATGGCTTCATACTCGGCCTCGTTGTTAGTCAACCTGATAGTTTTAATAGATTGCCTAATAGTGCTACACGTGGGTGGTTTCAAGACTATGCCCAGCCTGGACTCATTTACGTTCGAAGCCCCATCCGTAAAAGGATGCATACCCCCAATGATGTACCGGATTTCAACAGTTCTTTTTCGACTTCGGGTACGAGGGTTGGCGTGAAATCGGCCACGAAGTTTGCTAAAATTTGAGACTTGATGGTCGTGCGGGGTTGATATTCGATACCGTACCCACTGAGTTCGATGGCCCATTTGACCAGTCGGCCTGATAACTCAGGTTTGTGCAAAATATTACAAAGCGGGTAAGTGGTTAACACACATATGGGATGATATTGAGAGCACGACCTTAACTTTCTTGAGGCACTTATCAGTGCAAATGCCAATTTTTCTACGAGCAGATATCTAGTTTCCGCTTCTCCTAAGGTTTGACTCGTATAATAAACGGGGAATTGCGTACCTTGCTCTTCTCGAACTAGGACACCGCTTATGGCGACTTCCGATAATGCCAAGTACAAACAAAGGTTTTCATCTATTTTTGGAGTGTGAAGTAGTGGTGGGCTTAATAGATATCGCTTTAGTTCCTCTAATACTTGTTGGCACTCCGGGGTCCAAGCAAAATCGCTCCTTTTTTAGTAGAGAGAAATATTTGTGACTTCGGTCAGATGATCTTGAGATGAACCGGCTTAAGGCTACAATCTGACTCGTTAGCCTTTGTACGGCCTTCACGCTGTCCATAACGATGATGTCTTCGATGGCCTTGATTTTATCGAGGTTAATCTCTATTCCCCAATGTGACACCATGAAGCCGAGGAAATTGCCCGAACCGACCTCGAAAGCACATTTCTCGGGGTTAAGCTTCATGTTGTATTTCCTCAAAATCTCGAACGTTTCCTGCAAATAAGTCAAATGGTCCTCTGTGCGCAGGGACTTAACTAACATGTCATCAATATAAACTTCCATTGATTCTCCTATTTGTTCTTCGAACATTTTATTTACTAGGCGTTGGTAAGTTGCCCCTACGTGTTTTAGCCCGAAGGGCATAACATTATAACAATACGTTCCATATTTTGTGACGAATGAAGTCTTTTCCTGGTCCTCCGGGTTCATCTGGATTTGATTATACCCAGAATAGGCATCGAGAAAAGTGAGGATCTCATGGCCGGCCGTGGCATCGATCATGTGATCGATGTTGGGCAGCGGAAAGGAATCTTTGGGGCATGCTTTGTTCAAATCCGTATAGTTCACACACATTCTAAGTTTGCTCCCTTTTTAAGAGACTACAACTACGTTGGCCAACCATTCAGGATATTTCACCTCCCGAATGGACCCTACTTTGAGAAGAGGTCTTCTCTTTTGCTTCACCGGTCTAAACCTGGGGTCCAGACTTAGTCGATGCGTCGTTATGTTCGGCGGGATCCCTGTTATATCTAAATGAGACCAGGCAAAATAATCGATGTTATCGATAATAAATTGAACGAGTTTCTTCCTGAGTTCGAGGCTCAACCCCGTTCCCAAGTATACCTTTCGCTCGGGCCAGTGCTCGATCAATATGACTTTCTTTAGCTCCTCGATTGTTGATTTGGTGGATTCGGAGTCATCGGGAACAACGAAAGATCGAGGGACCCTTTGATCATCATCCTCTTCGATTTTTTGGTTGTCTGGCTGGGTCGAAGCTGATGTCTGTGATTATTATTTGGTGTCTATTTCTCCTTCCGGGACCGATCCCTTTATCGGCGAAAGTGAGGACATTGGTTTAGCTTCATCGACGGTGAACATTTCCTTTGCAGCTGGTTGTTCTCCGTACACCATTTTGACACCTCCCAATGTCGGGATTTTTAGGGCCTGGTGTAGGGTCGAAGGCACAGCTCTCATGTTGTGGATCCATGGCCTTCCGAAAAGGGCGTTATATCTCATATCGCCTTCGATCACGTGAAACTTTATTTCTTGGATGGTTGCGGCCACGTTTATTGGTAGGCTTATCTCACCCTTGGTGGTTTCACATGCCATATTGAACCCGTTTAGGACCAGAGTTGCGGGTACGATCTGTTCCTGTAGGCCGAGCTGCTCTACTACCTTCAATCGGATGATGTTGACCGAGCTACCTGGATCGATTAAAACACGCTTAATTTTAGTTTTATTCATGAGTACGGATATTACCAATGCGTCGTTATGAGGTTGGATGACCCCCTCTGCATCTTCATCATCAAAGGACAAAGTCCCCATGGGTGCGTAATCTTGAGTCCGAGATCGCTTTTCCCTCGCCATCGATGTTTTAGTGTGTTTAAGTACTGGTCCCTGAGGGGTATCGATGTCGCCGATGATCATGTGGATGACGTGCTGTGGTTCTTCTTGCTCATTTTTCTTGCTGAAATCCCTACTTGTAAAATGGTTCTTTGCCCTATCACTTAGAAACTCCCGAAGGTACCCTTTGTTAAACAAGCGATCTATTTCCTCTCTTAGTTGCTTGCAATCTTCCGTTTCGTAGCCATGGGTACCATGATATTCGCACGTTTGATTGGGATTTCTTCGGGCAGGATCGGTTTGCATGGGTCGAGGCCATTTAGTGTCTTTGATGCGTCTGATGGCTAACACGAGAGTGGATGCACCAACACTGAAGTTATATTCTGATAATCGAGGTGCTTATATAGGATCGACATATTTATCGAAGCCACTCTTACTCATAAGCCCCCGAGAATTTTGTCCTCGAGCAATCCTCTGATTATTCTGAACGGCATTGTGTGCTGAACCATTGCTCACCTGATCTGCGACGTACGGTCGATATCGATCTCTATTTGCCCTTTCCTCTCTGTCGATCTCCTTTTAGTTTTTAGTAACCGTCTTGTTCTGATGAACGGGTCCGTACGGAGCTCCCACCTGATCATCCTCGACCCTAATTTTTGATTGGTATCGGTTGTGCACATCCTCCCAAGTTATCGCCGGATACTCAATTAAATTTTATTTCAGCCTATGTGATGCTGTCGAACTTAGCTCGTTCAACCCTTGGGTGAAAGCTTGTACGGCCCAATCGTCTGTGACCGGGGGTACTCCATGCGTTCCATTTAAAATCGAGATACGAATTCCCTCAGCATTTCATCCTCTCTTAGCTTTACTTTGAAGAGGTATGATTTCCTTGTTGCAACCTTTATGGCACCACCATGAGCTTTACGAACGGATCTGCTAACATGGAAAAAGAATCGATGGAATTCGACGGTAAATTGTGGTACCAAATCATCGCTCCTTTCGAGAGGGTCTCCCAGAACTTTTTCAACAACACGGATTCGATCTCATCGTCTTCCAAATTGTTGCCTTTTATGGCACATGTGTAAAAGGTGACATGTTCGTTAGGATCGTTCGTACCGTTATATTGGGAATTTTGGGCATACGGAATTTTTTGGGGATTGGCTTTGGTGCCGCACTCGACGGAAAAGGCTTTTGTATGAATTTGTTTGAATCACGCCCCTTTATCATTGGTGGAGCCCTCGGGATTTGATCGAACCTGCATTGTACGTTTCCACCCTCTTGTAGTTGGCTTCGACTCGTTTTGTGAGTTCCTCGAGCAATTTAGTAATTCCGGGAGTAGTCCCCGATTCTTGCTCGTTAGATTTCACTATGATAGGCTCTGTTCTGGGGGTGACTTCTCGAAGTGGATTGGAATCCGGTCTGCTTTGTGCGCGAGTCTGGCTCTGTAGCTGAGCTATCGCTACTTGTTGGGCTTGTAGCATCTCGAAGATCATACGTAAGCTGGCCCCGATTTCTCCCGTGTTTTGGGTGTCTTGGGCTATGGATCGAGTACCGCCCTGAATGCTTCGTTCCGGTCCGGAGCGCTGATTCGCCTCCAAATCTATTTGTGAATTGACATCCAATGGTATTTCTGCTCGAATTTCGGGTACTTCGATTCGAGCTTCGGTGCCATCGTTAATTGGCCTTCCGGCCCCGGGTGCCAAGTTGTTGGTTTCAGCTTGAAGACCGGCTTCATAATCGATCGGTGAAGCCATTTGATTTTCGGAAATAAGTGCAAAGCACAATGGCGTGCCTTTTCAGATTTGTATCAAAATAACCACTGTTATCCTCGGCCCCACGGTGGGCGCCAAATCAAAAGAACCTGTCCTACAGAAATAGTACCCAAGCCCTTTTATAGTGGAGGGATATGGCTCTAAGCATAATAAAATAAACATTCAGTGGGAGACCCATGATAAGTCAGCTTTTCCATAGTTTCTGCCAAGATTCTCTCTAGTGGGATTGTAACGGCTTTTGTCTGCGAGCTCGATCTTGCTTAGAACCCTCGATTTGGTTTGAGCATGATTTCGGCTCGATCTCGTGATCTTGGTTCGAGCCCGATCCTGGCTCGAGCCCTTGAATTGATTCGAGGTCAATGTTGGTTGGTCTCTGGATTATCAGCATGATAGATCCACTCTGCATCATGGTTTGATTTTTGATTTGAGCTTGATAATGATATTGAATCGACACGGATCGGCCTCCCCAGATTCGAGATTAGTTTGTTCCACCTTCGGGATATCACTTCTATAAATCATCGTTCGAACTCGATCGGGCGTGCTAAGGCCGAAACTTATTTCGACAGTATACAATTCTATATCTCAATTCACGGTCAAAATTAGAACTTTAACTCTCGAAATTCGAGTTCTACCGTGCGACAAAGGGTGTAGTTACAATTTCATAGGATCACTAAAACAATTTGAGATGAAAGTTATGAGATTAAATGTCTGTAAAAATGTGAGCTAGGTCAAAACAAGCAAAGTAGATAGTCTAACCAACAGTTTCGCACTTACACACTTGAAGGAGAAAAATAAGCCAGATGTCGAGAGATGACACCACCTCTCTCCTTGTTATATTTTGTCCTTCAAACTTTGTTACTTGTTGGACATAAATGAACTTTGAGATTATGGCTTCAAGAAAAATTAGCTTATTATGTTCTTTGATAAATTATTTATAATATTAGGTGGATCTTTTAATGCAAATACATAATCATATTAGGTTATGCCTAAAGAGTGAGCAGATATGTAGCTCCGTCCCTACAAAACAATAATGAAACTTAATTTATTTATACTAAATTCGATTAATTTATAATATATGATGGTATTTGACACTGTAAACTTTAAGAAAGAAAAAAAACTTCCGAACTAGTGGTCCATGCATGCCATGATTGATGCCATGATGTTTTGTGACTATAAAAGCGAATCACTAAAATTAAATTATTTTTTAAAATATGAGAAAATCAACAAACTAAAAAAGAACGTATATAGCCAAAAAGAATACAAGATTATTCAAGTGACTTGGTTATAATATATTTTAAGAATTGAAGTGTCATTTAATTTATTATGTATACAATACAATACAATTGAATTAAAGAACGCCAGGTCTTTTTCCTCAATCGAGTACGAAAGAAATCAGCAAAAGCTATTGCATGCCTTAGGCTTTCAACTTTAACTGCTACACCGCCAAGGCTTATCTGAGGATTTCTAACGTAAAAGTCACAGATCACGCTTTTCCAGCTACTTTATATACACTCTTTTTTCCCACCTTCCTCTTTCAAAGTTCCCTTTCTTTTGATTTTATACTACTCCATATTCAGACTTCCCATAAATCCAATGCTTTTAATTTGGGTCTTATCTTCCTGAGAAAGTTCTATTCAAGTGTGCATGTATCTTATTCTTGTTTTACTTTCTTCTTTTCCCCTCTTGGCTTTGTTCCCAGAAAAGAAGGGTTGGGTCACGAGTCTGTCTCCTTTGGCTTTTCCCCACTTCATATAAAATTAAACAAGCTTTTAGAAAAACTAAATGCAAACCTCCCAAGACTACTTAATTAAATGCCGACTTGCTATATTATACTAACAATTGGAATTAATCTTTCTTGATTCTTCAGCTTTTACAGCTAATTATGTCTTTAGTAAATCTGCATAATGGCATTCCTTTCATGTTTAATAATTAATACTAGTCATTTAATATACGGGAATTATTGCAGTTTACAATAAAAGCATAATCAGCGCTTCCAGAAAAAAGTATCATTTCTTTTTTAACTACCGACCGTGCTCTGCTTTCTTTAGTACATGCAGTTACCAGAAATAAACAAAAATTTACTTTTGACCAACATATGCATATATTCACATACAGTAAGCTTACTGCTCTTCATTCCCATTAATTCTATTTTAGTGGCCTCAAGGCTCAAGCCCTATGCAAGTCTCTATTGATCTTAAAGATAGTACTACTTGTTATTCTTACCTACTTATTCTGAATTTCTTTTGCTATAATTATTGCTATCATATTCATAGGGACCAAATCACATCATATTATGGCTCAAGTTCTGTACTGCTATGGAACTTCATTTGCTCACTAGAATAAAATCTACTTCACAATTAATTAAACCAAGAAACTATCAATCCGCTTTCTCAGTTCCCCTGCATCTCTATATCTGAATTCCTAGTAGAATCCAGGAAAAATAGAAGTTTGGCCATACAGTTAACAAAAGTATGATAAATTACAATCCAGGAAAAATAGAAGTTTGGCTCACAAGACTTGATGAGACAATATATTGAAGATGTGTATACATAACAAGAAACTGAAGAAAACAGAGAAGTCTCTGGTAGCACAACCCATTCACTTTCTTACTAGTTACTACTACTACAATATTCCAAATAAACCAAAAGAATATTCTAAAATATTAAATAAGAAAATTTAAGTCCTACCATAAACAAGAAGATGGAGAAGAAAGGCCACTACTATGATTGCTTGTGTTGTGAAGGCGAAGGAAAAACCTTCTTCTTCTACTGCTAAAGATGCCATATTTTAGCTTCAGCGAAACCAGTTTTCTGAGCTTTCTTGCTGATCTGAGCCTTACACATATGACCCTTTTCACCCTAGTAAAAGACCTTCTAATCCTCTCACTCAGACTTTTCTTCCTGCTGAATTGGTAGCTTCTCAAGAACAACTGTCTTTTCTCAATATCTGTGTACCCTGTCTCTGCTCTGAACATGTATATTGGCCCATATGAATTCACAGCCATATCCACACACACACACACAGAGTAACTTGTGTGTCTGTATATATATGTAGAGAGAGAAAGCAAGCCTATGATTGTTTGGAGAGAGAAGAAAGAATTGTAATGGAAGGAGAAGAGAGATGGGATATATAGGCAGGGGGGTTTGAATGCTGTGTATCTTTAGGTCACGCTTCTTTGTATTAATTGTTGCTTCAGCGTCCACAACGCCGTCGTAATGGTGGCCTATGCTTTTTTGCCTTTGTAGTAAAGCCAAACTTTTCTCTTTTTCTTTTATCACAATCCCATGCGTGAATGAATTTCCTTTCATCTAAATGACGTGGCAATTATATCATGCCGGTTTTCGCTTTTCTCCTTTTCCTACTTTTCTACTTCGCATATGAAAAACATAAATTTATACACCCCCCGCTTTTTTTTTTTGGAAGTTGTTGCGGTACATTGTCCGCATCCACAAACAAGTAGTAGTCTAATGCTACATTAAAAATATTATAAACTTTTGTCTTTCTTTCAAAAATAGTTCTTAGGGTGTCTCCACATAGCATTTCATTGACAAACACCTGAACAACTGTCAAAAAATTGATTCTCGTTCCTGACTGCTTCCCTGCTTCCTTTGCCAGCTTGTCCGCCGCCCTATTTGCTTCTATGTAGACATAGCTTACTGGTGGATACCCTAGTGCTGCTAGGAGTGGCCTGCATTCACAGTCTATAGTATCAAAAATCAGATGACCTTTGTTAATACAGTGAATTACCTCTGCTGAGTCTAAGTTAATTTTCAAGGGGAGGAGACTGTTTAATATTGCCATCTTTAGCCCTTGCATAAAAGTTGTTAGCTCTGAATGGAGTGTGTTAGTGCAATTAATTTTCCCATGAACCCCATTACCCAGTCCCTATTATTGTTTCTAATTACTCCTCCTATACCTCTTATTCTTTTTTTCTGGTAGGCTGCACCATATTTGTGTTAAGCTTAAAAGAACCCTTCCTTGGTGGATGCCATTTGACTCTTATTACAAGATCAGGTGCTTTTGCTGGGCATCCCTCAACCACATGTATGAACTCTACTGCTTTAGCTATAGCATTATTGTAGGGAATAGGCTCTCCCTTGTTATTAAAGCAGTTACTATTCCTGGTGAGCTGAATTTGCCAGAGGCAGAAGGGAAGAAATTGCCCCAATTTTAGGAGATTGTTGAATCTCTGTTGGTGTACCCTGCTGAGGGTACAACCCCACTGATTTTGTCTAGTCAAAATACTTGGAATGTTGAGACTGGTTTGACTCTGCTGTGAAAGGTTATCCCAACATTGTTTAGCATTAACACAGTTGATGAGGATGTGCTTTGTAGTTTCCTCCTCCTTATTACAGAAGAAGTACATAGGGCTTAAGTTAATCCCTCTTGAGTGAAGATATTAGCTAGTAGGGAGTTTACCATGGATCACAAGCCATAGAAAGTATTTGATTTTAATGGGAAGCTTTTGTGTCCATATCCAGTTGAAGTATCCCCTAGGTTGTGCCCCTACTATTGATTTTGGCCTACAATTAAGGTGTAGGCAGATTTAATTGAGAACAACCCATTCCAAGTCTAGTTCCAGACCATATTGTTTGTTTTTCCTGAGTTGGCATTGATTATGGTAGAGTTGATGGTGGTCATTACACTGTCGGGGAAGTTAAAGGACAAATTGTTGAGGTTTCATTGGCCATTTGAAAAACATGAGGACACCCTTAGGTTTTCATCACCCATGTTCAGGGGTCCACTGACTAGGGTTAAGAGGCTCCATGTTTGGGATCCATCTATCACTATAGAGGTTGAATATATCCCCCGTATAAACTATCCACCTAGTAGCTTTACTGCACACAGTCCACCCATTCCTTACACTCTGCCAAGTCCTAAAGGCTATGTGTCTAGTGGGGTGCCTACTAGTAAAGTGCATATGAAATAATACTCTAGCCAACAGAGCATTTGGTTATTATACATTCTCCATGCAAGGCATGCATGAGTGGCAGTGTTCCTAAGCTCAGTTGTATGGACACACAGGTCTCTTTTCTCTCTAGGTTTAGTAATTGTTCCCCACCCCACTAGGTGCATGTTTCTCTTAACAACAGTGGTACCCCAGATAAAATTTCTCTGGATCCTATCAATGTAGTTGTAAACCTGAGCTGGTAAATTTATGTACCGCATAACATGGCTAGGGAGGCACCCTAGTGAGAACTTAGCTAGTGTGGTTCTCCCAGCCATGTTCAGGAAGTGGTTTTTCCAGCCTGCTAGCTTGGTCTGCATACTATCAATGATAAATTGGAAATCCCTATTGATAGGCCTCTTGTGAAAAATAGGGAAGTATAGGTACTTACCAAAGGATTTGCTAGTCTTGATAGCCATGATCCTGGCCAATCTATCTATTATATCCTAGTGGTAGTTTGAGGAGAAGACAACTTTGGACTTGAGGGTGTTAACCGTCTGATTTACAACTAAACTCCTGAAGTGTCTCCATTATGGTGGTACAGTTATTTGTATTAGCTTTAGCAAATATAGTCAGATCATCAGCAAAGAATAGATGGGAGATTTTAGGACCTGTGTGGCTGATTTTATGGGGAACCAGTTACCAGTCTGCACTTGGGCCTCAATGCTTTTGGAGAACCTTTCCATGCACATGATGAAGATGTAGGGAGACATAGGGTCTCCCTTCCTGATGCCCCTACTAGGGTAGAAGAAGTCAGTCTTACCCCCATTAACCAAGACAGAAATAGAACTATAGGTTATACAAGAGAGAATCAACTTAGTAATGTTATCAGGGAAACCGAAGGATACCAGTGTATCCCTGATAAAGACCATTCCAATCTATCAAAAACCTTTTTCAAATCAATTTTGAGGATCATGTTGCTATTCTTCCCTTTTATTTTATTAAAATGGCTGATGTATTCCTACACAATGATGGCATTGTGACTAGCCCTTCTGTTACACAGGAAACTAGCTTGGTTAGGGACTATAATAGAAGGGAGTACATGCTTGATTTTATTGACAATAATTTTGGTAATTAGCTTGTACATTGTATTACAGAGGCCTATTGGTTTGAAGTTCTTTAGGATTGTAGCATTTGCACATTTAGGGATCAAGCAGAGGTAGGTTGTGTTGACTGCAAGATTCATTTCAAGACTGTGGAATACCTGGTTATAGAAGTTGATAGACGTGTGATGCGCGTGGTCTTTGTTGGACCTGAGTTGTGGCACATGCTCAAAACGTGGGTTGTTTTCTAGTGGCCCATTTGGATGGTCCTTAGGCCCGCTCAGCCTTTGCTGACTAGCCCATTGTGAGATTTTCTATGGGGGCCCATCTGTGTCATATTGGGCCTATTCAGTTGGGGCAGTCAGCTTCGCAGCCCTCAAGCCCCCCTCCCCGTTGTTCCCGAGTACGGCCAACTTACATGAATCCAGCATGTACCTCCCGCTTTCTGTTTCACTGTCCATTGCTCCCAGTTGCCTTTGTTTTTGGTGTTCTGTTGCCTTTCCCTTTCCTATTGACCTCTATGGGAATTCCACAATTTTTAAGTCTCGTTCCTCTTGTGTGCAGTGGCTCGCCGTTGAGGTTTCCGGCTTCTCCTAAATCCCTGTTGTTGATTCTAGGAAGAAGAGAGTTAGTCATACAAACCTCAATTGCGCTTCTTTAGACTCTACAATTATCCGGAACGCTTAGCAACCTCAATCTATTTTAGCAATATACAAATTGAACCCAAAATTAGGAAAACGTTCATGGTTCTAGTTCACTTTTCCACACTCTTTTACCACACATGCATGCAAGATACATAACCCTCATACCCATGGACCATCTTATCAATTACTCATTTTCAGTATAAGTTTCAAAATTTAGGGCTAGGGTATAGATTCTTACCTATAGGATGGAGGCCTGGGTTGCTTTACTTGATAATCTTCAAAGTTTCAAGCAAGAATTGAAGAATAATTGATGAGGATTACTTTCTCACTCTAAGGCTTCCTCTCTCACTCTATAGTATCAGAAAATGAGGTCAAAATATACTATGGCATATGTTATATCGACACAGGGTCGGGTAAAAAAATCAAAATTAGGAGCCCCGACACAGATCTGTGGTCGCATAAGCGACCGCATAATGGTTATGCGGTCCGCAAAGTGACCACAGAAATGGCCCTCAGTGGCCTGAACTTTCGGCCCAGGTATGCGACCAGTATGTGGTCCACATACTTGTTCCGCGGTCGCATAATGCACCGCAGAACTCCCTCCGCAAAAATCTAAGAGGGATTATGCGACTGATATGCGGTCCGCATAGTGGTTATGCAGTCGCATAATCGACCGCAAAGCTGACCTCAATTTGGCCAACATATTGCTTCACTCTGCGGCCATTATGCGGTCCGCAGAGTGATTATGTGGCCGCATAATGGGCCGCAGAAATGCGTTCTTCTGCGAAACATTTTCCTCTACGTCTGTAGGGTACTGTTCAATCTAAGAAGTCCGAGCTGCGGCTATAATAACGCAGGAATCTATCATGGCACCACGAAACCCCGAGTTTTTGGTTTAATTTTTTTTACGGGCCCTTACATCCTCCCTTACTTAAGATCATTCATCCTCGAATGATGATCAAGGTTTGCTTAACACAGTTGCAGTTGTACCACATACCATCAGCCCCAAATTTGCCTAACTTCCTAACTTTCTGAAAATTTCGCCTGAGTTTCCTTTGTATTTAGGCCTATCCACCTGTCAGAGAGCCCCCGAAACACACCTTAGCAACATATATATAGGATTAAATAAAACAACAGAATGCAAAATAACACCAATTGAAGCCTCTTAGGGGACATATAATTAGAAATGAGTGTCTTTACATTAGCCGGCCAAGTGATACAAAATTTAGGGGGGACAACTTTATAGAGCTATTATATGGAAATTCAAATAAATGAGGGTACTTATTTTTCATTTCATCCTCGGCTTCCCAAGTAGCTTTTTCGACTTGTTGGCTTCGCCATAATACCCTTACGGATGCAATTTCTTTGTTCCTCAACTTCCACTGTCTATCAAGGATAGCAACCGGAATCTCTTCATACGATAATTCTTTACTAACCTCGATGGTCTCAACTGGCATGATAGCGTACAGATTTCCAACTACCTTCTTCAACATGGACACATGGAATACCGGGTGCACTAATGATATCTCAGGTGGTAGATCAAGCTTGTACGCCACTTGACCTATCCTTTGAGTGATTTTATACGGCCCGACATACCTCGGACTTAATTTCCTTTTCTTTCCAAATCACATGATCCCCTTCATGGGAGATACCTTCAAGAACACCCAATCATCTTCATTGAACTCTAAGTCTCTGCGACGAACATCCAAGTAGGATTTTTGACGACTCTGAGTAGTTTTCAACCGCTCTTTTATGATCTTAACATTTTCCATAGCCTGATGCACAAGGTCTGGTCCTATTAGTTCAGCTTCTCCAACCTCGAACCACCCAATCGGCGATCTACATCTTCTACCATACAAGGCCTCAAACGGCGCCATCTGAATACTTGCATGGAAGCTATTGTTATAAGCAAATTCTATGAGCGGCAAATGATCATCCTAGCTACCTTTCAAGTCGAGCACATAAGTACGCAACATGTCCTCAAGCATCTGAATAGTCCGCTCTGCTTGCCCGTCAGTCTGTGGATGGAAAGTCGTGCTAAGATTAACCTGCGTACCCAAACCTTGCTGAAATTTCTTCTAGAAATTAGTTGTGAACTGGGCCCCTCGATCGGAAATGATGGAAACTGGAGTGCCGTGAAGCCTGACTATCTCCTTGATATACAATTGAGCATATTGTTCCGCAGTGTCGGTGGATTTAACCGGCAAGAAGTTAGCTGATTTCGTAAGTCGATCCACGATCATCCAGATTGAGTCAAACTTCCGCGGAGTGCATGGTAACCCTACCACAACATCCATATTGATCATTTCCCATTTCCACATTGGAATTTCTATAGTCTGTGCTAACCCACCGGGCCTTTGATGCTCGGCCTTCACTTGTTGACAGTTTGAACATTTTGCCACAAAGTTCGCCACAACCCTCTTCATGTAATTCCACCAGTAAACTTCCTTGAGATCATGATACAGTTTTATAGAACCTGGGTGCACGGAATATCTAGAAGTATGAGCTTATGCCATGATCCTTTCCCGAAGACCATCTACGTTTGGAACACATAGTCGTCCTTGGTACCGTAATGTACCGTCATCCATGCCAAGAGAAAAAGCCATAGTCTTGTGTCTATGAATCCCTTCCTTCAGCTGCACCAACACTGAATCATTGTATTGCTTCTCCTTGACCTCCGTCACAAGCGATGATTCTGCCCTATTCCGCACAATCACTCCCCCTTCATTAGAGTCCGCAAGACGAACTCCCAAACTGGCCAACTAGTGAACCTCCCGGGCCAAGGGCCTTTGACATGCCTCCAAGTGAG
>AWOL01S0013804.1:140312-157112 GCA_000715115.1 Nicotiana otophora
ACAATCACTCCCCCTTCATTAGAGTCCGCAAGACGAACTCCCAAACTGGCCAACTGGTGAACCTCCCGGGACAAGGGCCTTTGACACGCCTCCAAGTGAGCCAAACTACCCATAGATTTCCGACTAAGAGAATATGCCACCACATTAGTCTTCCCCGGATGATACAAAATGTCGATGTCATAATCTTTGAGCAACTCAAGCCACCTCCTCTTCCGTAATTTCAATTCCTTCTTCTTACAAATGTATTGAAGACTTTTGTGGTCCGTGAATACATCTACATGTGCTCTATACAAATAATGACGCCAAAGTTGTAATGCAAAAACCATCACCGCAAGCTCTAAGTCATGAGTTAGATAGTTCTTTTCATGATTCTTAAGTTGCCTTGAAGCATATGCTATGACCTTACCATGTTCCATTATTACACACCCAAGACCAATCCTTGAAGCGTCGCAATATACCACAAACTCCTCGGTACCCTCTGGCAGGGTCAATACTGGCGCCGAAGTCAATCTTGATTTTAATTCCTGGAAGCTCCTTTCACAAGTATCGGACCACTGGAACTTAACTGTCTTATGCGTCAATTTAGTCAATGGAGAGGCAAGAGTGGAGAACCCCTCCACGAACCTCCTATAATACCCGGCCAAACCCAAGAAACTGCGAATCTTTATTGGAGTAGTAGGTCTAGGCCAATCCTTCACCGCTGCAATCTTTTGAGGATCAACCTTAATTCCTTCTCTGGAGACGACATGACCCAGGAATGTAACAGATTCAAGACAAAATTCACATTTCGAGAACTTTTCATACAATTGGTGTTGATCAAGAGTTTGCAGAACTGCCCTAAGGTGGTCGGCGTGATCCTCTCGACTTCGTGAATACATAAGGAAGTGGCCAATGAATACTATCACAAAGGAGTTGAGGAACGTCTTGAAGACTCGATTCAGAAGATCCATGAAAGCTGTCGGGGCATTTGTTAGCCCGAAAGACATTACCAAAAATTCAAAGTGCCCATACCGGGTTCTAAAAGCTGTTTTTGGAATATCCTGCTCCCTTACCTTCAATTGATAGTACCCGGACCGCAAATCAATTTTGGAGAAGAACTTAGCACCTTGTAATTGATCAAACAAATCATCTATTCTAGGCAATGGGTATTTATTTTTGATTGTGACTTTGTTGAGTTGCCGGTAATCAATACACATCCACAGCAATCCATCTTTATTTCTGACAAAGAGAACCGGTGCGCCCCAAGGTGACACACTCAGTCGGATGAAACCCTTCTCTAGCAAATCCCTTAGTTGTTCATTTAGCTCTTTTAATTATGTCGACGCCATTCTATAAGGTGGAATGTATATAGTTTGCGTTCCTGGCATCACATCAATCCCAAAATCAATCTCCATGTCTGGGGGAATTCCAGGGAGCTCATCCGGAAATACATCGGGGGATTCATTCATAATTGTCGCAGATTCAAGGGTAGGCACCTCAGCAGTGGTGTCCGTAACTCAGACCAAATGATATATATACCCCTTCCTGATCATCTTTGTGGCTTAAGGTAAGAAATAAACCTACCTTGTGGCATAACAATTTTTCCCTCCCACTCAACAGCTGGCTTGTTAGGGAACTCAAGCCTCATGATTTTGGCTCGGCATTCGAGTTTGGCAAAACATGAATAAGGAAAATCCATTCCTATTATTACGTCAAAGTCAATCATCCCTAGTTCAATAAGATCGGCCATGGTATCCCGACCACGCACCGTGACAAGATAATCCCTATAAACCCGTGCGGCCATAATAGACTCGCCAACCAGAATAGATACAGAGAACGGCTCATGAAGCTGTTCCGGTTTTATCCTGAAGCTCATAGCAACATAAGGAGTAACAAAGGACAAAGAAGATTCGGGATCAATAAGGGCATACACGTCATGAGATTGAACAGTCAATATACATGTGATGATATATGGGGAAGCCTCTGCACTCTATCGACCACTCATAGCATAAAATCAGTTGGGTCCTCCCGAACTCTGTGCACCACCCCTAGCTTCACCACGCCCTGTCGGTGCTGGAGAGCCTCGAGCTGGAGGGGGTGCTGAAGATGTAGCAGCTGTAGGACTGGATGACTGAGTTGTGCCCCTGCCTGCACCCTGACGGGATGCACGATACTCCCTCTTAATATGGCCGCTCATTCCACATCCGTAACATACTGGCATGTCTAGGTAGCAGACTTCCGAATGTATCCTCCCATAGTTAGGGCATGGGGCCCTCTGCTGCTACTGGAATCTCCCTCCTGGTCGGCCCTGATGGTGGGACCCCCTACTGTCCTGACCGGGCCTAAAGCGACTCATCTACTGCTGACCCTGCCCTGATGGCGGGGCACTAGCTAAAGACTAAGCATAAGTCTGGGACGGCCCTGATGATCCTCCCCGAAAAGCTGATCTCCCACCTTCGAATGAATCCCCAAGGTTGCCCGCTGATCGGGCCCTACTACTACTTTCCCGTTCCATCCTGAACTTTAACTTTCGAGCCTCCGTAGCTTGGGCAAATGCCACCATCTTTCCATAGTTCATGTCAGAATTTAGAGAAGCTGTGGCAACCTTATTAATAACCAAAGAGTTAAGGCCCTGCACAAATCAACGCACCCTAGCCTCCATAGTCAGCATCATGTGAACAACATACTTTGACAGGTGCACGAACTCCATGTGATATTCCCACACACTTTTACTACCCTGTTTAAGGGTCTCAAACTCCACGGCACGGGCTGCCTTAGTCTCGACAGGAAGAAATGATCTATGAAGGCATCCGCAAACTCACTCCATCATGCCGGAGGGCTCCCCTCCTCACGGGAATTCTCCCACATCTCAAACCAGGAATATGCCACCCCTTTCAGATGATAGGAGGCCAACTCTGCTCCCTCTGTCTCCGTAGCACGCATAACTCGGAGAGTCTTATGCATCTCATCAATTAAATCCTAAGGGTATACCCCGGGATCAGTACCTGTGGATACCTGAGGGTCTAATTGAAGGAACTTATTTATCCTAGAACCGGAAGAATCTCCTTGCAAGCTAAATGAGGTGGGTGCAACATTTGACCTCTGAGCCTAGGAAGCTACTAACTGAGTCAGCATCTGAATATCTCCTATAAGATCTCTAAGATCTCTATCATAAATACCGGGACCGGGAGCTGGGGCTTGGAGGTGGAACATGTATATCATTGGGAGGGATTGTGGCACCCTCCGCGGGTGTAGGAATTGGGGTAGTCTGTTATGGAGTAGACGAATCAGGCAGTGTGATAGTAGGGGGATTATCCTCACCTGCATTATCAAGTAAGAGATCAATAGCCACTCCTGGGGTGGCGTTGGCTTCTTGGCCAATTCTCGCTCTCTTCTTAGGTGCCATTTACTGAAAGTTTAGAACAATGCACGAGTTAGGGGAAAACAACCTCACGTTCTGCTCTATCGCACGATATAGAACAACAATGAAGGGTATCGTTCTTAAATGTCCAAGTATCTCCCTAATTATAGATGTGGTCGACAACACACCGATAAGAAGGGCTATACTAGACACGGCTCCGAGACATCCTAGGACACTTTAAAACCTTAGGCTCTAATACCAAGTTTTTTACGCCCCAACCTCGGGGAACGCGACCGACGCTCAACCGAGTGAACCTGGTCGAGCAAGCCTATTGAACCTTTCCTACCCGACTCATTCATATTCAAAAAAGGGAACGCATCACCACTAGTAAAACAGGGGAGAGATTAGTTATATAAATATATAAACGTTGCTAGTTCATTTTTACGTATATACATACGTTATGCCATAGTTGAGTTTCCAAAATACAACTCGATTCAACGACCACCCTAATATACATACATGACCCACATAAATGTCTACGGAGCCTCTAAGGGTACAAAAGAGCAACATGACAATGCTGGCAACAAGGCCCCAGCTATACCTCAAAATATAAAAACTTAATACAAAAGAAGGACTACATAACCCCTGGGAGAAATGGGGCTCACCAAGACTACTGTGAGGAGAGAAAGAGAGCACCACTATCTGTGATCGGCACTATCTGCGATGGAACCACCTATATCCATTCAAAGATGTAGCGCCTCCAGCAAAAGGGATATTAGTACTGTCGAATAGTACTAGTATGTAAGGCAAACACCAATCTTAGTAGAATGAACAGTGAAACAACGAGAAGGCAGTCATATTAATCAATAAGTACTTTACAGAAATACAAAGAAACACCAAGTAAGGATCACATAGTTTCCAATTCAATCTTTCCATTCTTTTAGGTTAATAATCTTTAGTGCCAAAGCGACAACTCACAATGCCACCGTGTTTTTACACGGAGTCCGGTCTCAGCCCAAACAGCTAATCCATCTCAAGTGAGACATATCCATATCCACAATGTAAATCAATAATTTCAGCACAAATGCCACCATCTATACAGCATGGCGTCTGATCTCGGCCTGATCGGCTAAGCCATCTCACTTGAGACATAACCTCTTTCAATTGCTCACTCAATTCCCATCTCTTTCCCATCTTTCGTTACATGGCACAAACAGCCTCATTTATTAAGTAGTTCTTGGCACTTGGGCACATTTTACAATTCAACTCTTTCTCTTTTTATTCGTTCAAATAACGTCATCATTCATGTCGATAAGTACCATCACATAAGGCATTATGCACATAAGGGAAGGAGCTTGGAAAATCGTAGTTACATTCTCAAAGAGCATGATGACATGGTAAACATTTAAAATAATTAGGGAACATGAATCTTTCAACCCAACACACTAAGGCAAACAATTCTAGTAAGATCAAGTCAGAACTTACACCAATTATTCGGACACCGGGAGTTCGATTCTAGGAAAAAGAGAGTTAGCCATACATACCTCAATTGCGCTTCTTTAGATTCTACAATTATCCGGAACCCTTATCAACCTCAATCTATTTTAGCAATATACAAATTGAACCCAAAATTAGGAAAACGTTCATAGTTCTAGTTCACTTTTTCACACTCTTTTATCACACATGCATGCAAGATAAACAACCCTCATACCCATGAACCATCTTATCAATTACTCATTTTCAGTATAAGTTTCAAACTTTAGGGCTAGGGTATAGATTCTTACCTCTAGGATGGAGGCCTAGGTTATTTTCCTTGATAATCTTCAAAGTTTCAAGCAAGAATTGAAGAATAATTGATGAGGATTACTTTCTCACTCTAAGGCTTCCTCTATCACTCTATAGTATCAGAAAATGAGCTCACAATAGACTATGGCATATGTTATATCGACACAGGGTCAAGTAAAATAAAATAAACATTAGGAGCCCCGACACAGATCTGTGGTCGTATATGCGACCGCATAATGGTTATGCGGTCCGCAAAGTGACTGCAGAAATGGCCCTCAGGGGCCTGAACTTTCGGCCCAGGTATGCGACCAGTATGCGGTTCACATACTTGTTCTATAGTCGCATAATGCACTGCAGAAATACATTCGCAAAAACCCAAGAGGGATTATGCGACTGATATGCGGTCCGCATAGTGGTTATGCGATCGCATAATCGACCGCAAAGCTGACCTCAATTTGGCCAACGTACTGCTTTACTCTGCGGCCATTATGGGTCCGCAGAGTGATTATGCGGCTGCATAATGGGTTCCAAGAAGTCCAAACCGCGGCTCGTAAGCTCGCCGCGAAGAATTTCTACTTATAATAACGCTGGAATCTATCTTGGCACCATGAAACCCCGAATTTTTGGTTTAAAATATTTTTTACGGGTCCTTACACTCTCGCGGTGAGATAAGAAAATGAGATATTGTGAATTTATTTATGATTTAGGACTACGAGGAGGTACCTCGTGAGTTCCCTTGTTGATATTGATTTATGGCCATAGTTGCCTTTGATTATTTGTTGTAATTTTCATAAAGTTGAAAGAAAGTTTTGTTTTGATTCCATGAGATATTATTTGCCATTATTTTGTATAATTAAATTGTGACATGCTACTTGATTCATTTTCATTGTCATTTTATTTTATTATATTGTTAAATATTTTACCATGAAATTATTATTTTCCAATAGGGCCTAACCTGACCTCGTCACTACTCTACCGAGGCTAGGCTTGGCACTTACTGGGTACCGCTATGGTGTACTCATACTACGCTTCTGCACATCTTTTTGTGCAAAACTAGGTACTCTTTACCAGCCCCGTTTTCAGTGAGTTACCTGTGCACGGAGATTTCGAGGTATATCTGTCAGCGTCTGCAGACTCCGGAGACCCCTTCTATCATTATTATGTTGCTTCCTTATTTTTCTTTAGACCTTGATATATAGAGACATTGAGGATAAAATTCTTAGAAGCTTGTAACTTATTTCTAAAAGGTTTTGGGAGTTGTAATTATGTAAAGTTTCAGATTTCTATTTTTATTATGCATTGATAGGCTTACCTAGTCTTAGAGACTAGGTGCCATCACGACATCCTACGGAGGGAATTTGGGATCGTGACAGGTGAACCCAAAGGGGGGAATAATACGGAACATGCTATGGCCGTGACGATGCAACCACCTCAAATCAAAGAAGAATTGTGGATGATGATGTTGTAGTTCATGAAGATGAAAATCCAAGCAATGTGGTTCAAGCTAATGATGAAGTGCGAATTGCTATTGATGAAAATGTGGAGGAGACGCAAGAAGAGGTAAACCCGTTTAGGGAGCACATGATTGACATACAGGAACCGGTAGTGCCAAAGGCTAAGGCACCAATGCCAAGGCCTCCTCCTCCATAACCTCAAAGGCTTGCAAAGCAAAATAGTGAGAACCAAATAAAAAAGATTATTCACATGATGAAGAATTTGTCTATCAATGTACCATTGGTTGAGGCGTTGAAACAAATGTTGGGTTACACAAAGTTCATGAAGGACTTGGTCACCAAGAAGAGGTCAATGAATTGTGAAACTATCAAGATGACACATCAAGTGAGTGTTATTGTGCACTAAATGGCTCCGAAATTGGAAGATCCGGGTGCTTTCACAATCCCTTGTATTATTGGGAGTGCCGACTTTGCCAAAGCTTTATGTGATTTAGGGGCACGTATCAACTTGATGCCCTACTCTGTATTCAAAACTTTGGGAATTGGGCAATCAAGACCCATATCTATGAGGTTGCAAATGGCGGATCGGACTATGAAGAGGCCATTGAGAATTATTGATGATGTGTTAGTCCGTGTTGATAAGTTCATCCTTCCAACGGACTTTGTGATCCTTGATTACGAGGTTGACTACAAGGTGCCTATTATCTTGGGTAGACCTTTCCTTGCTATGGGGAAGGCTCTTGTTGATGTAGAAGCCAGTGATCTCACTTTCCGGGTGGGTGAAGAAAAGGTGATTTTCCATGTGTGCAAATCGATGAGGCAACCAAATAGCAACGAGTTATTCGTTCGTGGATTTAGTGACAACGAAGTAATTGTTGATGATGCTAGTGCTGTGATGAATGTTGAGGATACCTTGGAAGCTGTGTTGCTCAATCATGATGATGATGAGAAGGAAGGCTTTGTTGAATGTGTCAATGCTTTGCAAGGAATGGGGTAATATACTTATGAACCCCGAAAATTGTCCTTAGATCTTGAGAACCGGAAGACTCCTCTAACAAAGCCGTCAATCGAGGAGCCTCCCACTTTGGAGTTAAAACCTTTGCCTTCACATCTCAGGTATGAGTTTCTTATCCCTTGTTCCAATTTACTTGTTATTCTTTCCTCTTGCTTGACCAACGTGCAAGTAGATTCTACTTTGGCGGTGCTCCAAAAGAGGAAGAAAGTTATAGGTTGGACATTGACGTATATTCGGGGTATACGCCGCCTTTTGCATGCACATGATTATTTTGGAGGAGGATTCCAAACCCTCCGTGGAGCATCAAAGAAAATTGAATGAAGCAATGCAAGAGGTAGTGAAGAAGGAGATCATAAAGTGGTTGGATGCTGGGGTTGTTTACCCCATTTCCGATAGCTCATGGACTTCTCTGGTATAATGTGTCCCAAAGAAAGGGGGCATGACTGCGATAACTAATAACAAGAATGAATTGATCCCTACAAGAACTGTCACCGGGTGGAGAGTGTGCATGGACTGTAGGAAGCTCAACAAAATCACTCGGAAAGATCATTTTCCGCTTTCATTTCTTGACCAAATATTGGATAGGTTGGCCGGACGTGCTTTTTATTGCTTCCTGGATGGATGCTCCGGCTACAATCAGATTCTTATTTCTCCTGAGGACCAAGAGAAGACCACTTTCACTTGTCCATGTGGTACCTTTGCATTCTCGAGGATTCCATGTGGGTTATGTAATGCAACGGCGACTTTTCAACGGTGTATGATGGCTATTTTCATCAATATGGTGGAAGATATTCTCGAGGTCTTCATGGACGATTTTTTCATCATTGAGAATTCTTTTGATGACTGCTTGAACAACTTGGAAAAGGTATTGGCAAGATGTGAGGAAACTAACTTGGTTTTGAATTGGGAGAAATGTCACTTCATGGTCGAGAAAGGCATTGTCCTCAGCCACAAGATTTCAAAGTATGGTAGTGAGATTGATAAGGCCAAAGTTGAAGTGATCTCCAAACTCCCTCCCCCTACATCCGTGAAGGGAGTGAGGAGCTTTTTGGGTCATGCGGGGTTCTATCGCCGATTCATTAAGGATTTTTCTAAGGTGGTGAACCCTTTGTGTAAACCTTTGGAGAAGGATGCCAAGTTCCATTTCAATAAAGATTGCATGAAGGCATTCGAGTTGCTTAAGTTCAAGTTGACTACTATTTCTATTATTACCGCACCGGATTGGAGCTTGCCTTTTGAGTCATGTGTGACGCAAGTGATGTGGCGGACCACTTGTCCCGATTAGAGGAGGAGGGGAGGCCACATGATGGCCTTTAGATAAATGATTCATTTCCCGACGAGCAACTCCTAGCCATTTCTATGAACGGGATGCCATGGTTTGCTGACTTTGCCAATTATCTTGTTAGTGGCATTGTACCGAATGAGTTCTCTTTAAACCAAAGAAAGAAGCTCAAATGGGATTGCCTTGACTATTATTGGGATGAGTCGTATCTTTTCCGGATATGTACCGATGGTGTGATCCAACGATGTGTGCCAGAGGAAGAACGAATGGGTATTCTTGAGGCTTGCCATTCTTCACCATATGGTGGTCACCATGGTGGAGCAAGAATGGAAGAAAAAGTTTTGATTTGTGGATTCTATTGGCCTACTCTCTAGAAGGATGCTAGTGAGCTTGTCAAGCGGTGTGATGAATGCCAAAGGGCCGGTGGGATCTCAAAGAAGAATGAAATGCCTCTCACCACCATTTTGGAGATAGATACTTTTTATGTGTGGGGTATTTATTTTATGGGTCCATTTGTTAGCTCTTATGGGAACACCTACATTCTAGTTGTGGTAGATTATGTATCTAAATGGGTTGATGCCGTTGCTTTTAACAACAATGAAGCAAGGAGTGTGGTGGCATTCTTGAAAAAGAACAACTTCACGAGGTTTGGTACCCCAAGAGCCATTATTAGTGATGGGGGTTTGAATTTTTGCAACAAGGCTTTTGATACCTTACTCACAAAGTATGGTGTCACTCACAAAGTATCAATCCCCTACCACCCTCAAGCAAGCGGACAAGTTGAAGTCTCCATCCGGGAGATAAAGAGTATTTTGTCAAAGACAGTCAATGCCAACCGGACAAATTGGTCAAGAAAACTTGATGATGCTCTTTGGGCTTATAGAACGGCCAACAAAACACCAATCGTGATGTCTCTATACCGGTTAGTGTTCGGGAAGTCATGCCATCTTCCGGTAGAACTTGAGCATAAGGCCATGTGGGCATTGAAGAAGTTGAACCTTGAATGGGATGTCGCGGCAAATCTAATGGTATCACAATTGAATGAGCTTGATGAATTCCGGTATCATGCTTACACAAGCTCGTCCCTTTACAAGGAGAAGATGAAGTACCACCATGACAAGTACATCCACAACAAGGAATTTAAATAGGGTGATCTTGTGCTATTGTTAAATTCCCAGTAACGGATGTTTTCGGGAAAGTTGAAGTCAAAATGGAGTGGCCCCTTTGAAGTGGTGAATGTAACCCCCTTTGGTGCTTTAGATTTGAAAAATAAGAGTGACGAGGTGTTTCGAGTCAATGGGCATCGGGTTAAACATTATATTGGGAAGGTGGATGATGGCCACATTGTGGCGATCCTTCATTTCAAATGATTTGTAATCTGCCTTGTGTCGCGATGTTAAATCAGACGCTTCTTAGGAGGCAACACATGTGTCTTTTTCTTTTTCTCCTTCTCCTTTGTTAGATAGGCTTTGTTTTGTGCTAACTAGTTTTGAAGTATATGCAGGAATGGGTGTGCATTGCAGGGACTAAGCAAGAAAAATTGGCTAAGTGTCACAAAGGTACGGACCGCACCAAAATTATGCGAAAAGCACAATCACTTTGTGGCTGCACAATTCTTTGTGTGGTCGCACAACTGGAAGACCAAAAATACATGTTCTCTGAAGTTTGGCCTGTCAAAATTCTTAAAAATTTGTGGCCGCAAACAAAATTATGCTGTCCGTACAAATTCTGTGGCTGCACTCACTTTTGTGCGGACCGCAGAACTTCTTCAAAGGATCAGGTAAAGAGTGCGGACCGTACTCAAAATTGTGCGGCCGCACTCAGGTAAATTCTGGGCCCGACGGGTCAACCTATAAATAAGGCTTTTCAATACGTTTCACACTTTACAATCTGTGAACTCTCAAGCCCTAAGCAAACACAGTGCATCCCCCACTAGTTATCAAACTTCAAGCATTTCATCTCTGTAGATTCTCATATGCAACCTTCATTACTGGAATGTTCATTTCATCTTCAGATTTTTCATCTTCTCTTAGTTTTGTTCTTTTGTCTAGGGTTAATTTCATGCCTAAAAATGTCAATAGTTAGTCATCTTTGCTCAAAATCATGCGGGTAGCCTCAAAATTGTTAATTGGGGCATGTGTAATTATCTAATCATGCTTAATTGTCAGGGCCATGTCTAATTCTTGCAAAACTTGTATGAATCGTAAATCAGTGCCATATTAATCCAAATTGTGCGGCCGCACACACTTTTGTGCGGTCCGTTGTCTCTAAGTTAGGGCATTTGTATGCTTGAATTATGCGGACCAAACTCAAAAATATGCGGTCCGCAGTGAAATTATGCGGTCCATAGTCAAAATTGTGCGGTCTGCACTGTTAAATGATCAGAGACCCAGTAGTCTGAACCTGGGGCTGTGCGGCTGCACTCAAAATTATGCAGTCCACACTTTTGATTGTGCGGCCATACTCACTTTTGTGCTATCCGCACTTGGCAGTCTGCGGCCGCACTCACTTATGTGTGGTACGCACTGCCTCTTCTGTTTTTCCACAACTGACCTGCAACTATCATGCATATATCTGTGTCCTATGTACCTGAACTCTAACTGATTCTTATTGTTATGAATTGCAGACGATGGTTAGATCACGTGGTGGAGTAGATACATCAAAAAGGAGGGCAGAACCCTCCCGAGGTCGAGGTCGAGGCAAGAGTAACCTACCACTTGCCATTCAGAGGACCATAGGCAAGAAACCAACTGCCAGCAGAGTTCCTGTACCCTCTAATACCAGTGAGTATCTCCAATCTGGGGAAGCTTCTGAGGGTAACTCCGTGCAAGCACAGCCGGAAGCCCAATCACAACAAGTCTCGGGTAGATTCCACTTCGTAGATGAGTCATCTTCTGCTGCTAGTTATTCTGAAGGATCGGAAGAGGGTATCCTAGATTTTGAGCCCTTTTCCTCACATGTCCCGGCTGCACCAATCAATGTTGATGATGATGATGATGTCCCAGATGATGGTAGAGGGGGTGATGCTACAGTGGGGGGTTTAGAGAGGTCGAGGAAAAGGGAGATATGGGAAGACAGATTTGTCAGGTTGACTGCCTTCAACAGATTTAGAGAGTGGTGGCCCCAGAGATCGCTCACTCTTGAGCGACAAATCTTGATGAAGTATTTGGACAAGCACAACCCAAATGTCCTCAGACAGTTCCAGGAGAGAAAAAGGATGGAAATGTTTCACCCAAAGCGCCCTCGATGCAAATGAGCACTTGGTTAAAGAAATTTATGCCAATGTGGCTCACATTAAGAAGGGTACCAATATGGAGGAGGAGGGGAGGCCACATGATGTCCTTGAGATAAATGATTCATTTCCCGACGAGCAACTCCTAGCCATTTCTATGACTGAGATGCCATGGTTCGCTGACTTTGCCAATTATCTTGTGAGTGGCATTGTACCAAATGAATTCTCTTCAAACCAAAGGAAAAAGATCAAACGGGATTGATTTGACTATTATTTTGGATGAACTGTATTTTTTCCAAATATGTACCGATGGTATGATCCGACGATGTGTGTCGGAGGAAGAACAAATGGTTATTCTTGAGGTTTCCACTCTTCACCATATAGTGGTCACCGTGGTAGAGAAAGAACGGCGGCAAAAGTTTTGCGTTGTGGATTCTATTGGCCTACTCTCTACAAGGATGCTAGTGAGCTTGTCAAGCAGTGTGATAAATGCCAAAGGGCCGGTGGGATCTCAAAGAAGAATGAAATGCCTCTCACAACCATTTTGGAGATAGATATTTTCGATGTGTGGGGTATTGATTTTATGGGTCCATTTGTTAGCTCTTGTGGGAACACCTACATTCTAGTTGCGGTGGATTATGTATCTAAATAGGTTGAGGCCATTGCTTTGCCCAACAATGAAGCAGGGAGTATGGTGGCATTCTTTAAAAAGAACATCTTCACGAGGTTTGGTACCCCAAGAGCCATTATTAGTGATGGGAGTTCGCATTTTTGCAACAAGGCTTTGGATACCTTACTCACAAAGTATGGTATCACTCACACAGTATCAATCCCCTACCATCCTCAAGAAAGCGGATAAGTTGAAGTCTCCAACCGGGAGATAAAGGGTATTTTGTCAAAGATAGTCAATGCCAACCGGACAGATTGGTCAAGAAAACTTGATGATGCTCTTTGGGCTTATAGAACAGTCTACAAAACACCGATCGTGATGTCTCCATACCGGTTAGTGTTCGGGAAGGCATGCCATCTTCCGGTAGAACTTGAGCATAAGTCCATGTGGGCTTTGAATAAGTTGAACCTTGAATGGGATGTCGCGACAAATCTAATGGTGTCACAATTGAATGAGCTTGATGAATTCCGGAATCATGCTTACACAAGCTCGTCCCTTTACAAGGAGAAGATGAAGTACCACCATGACAAGTACATCCACAACAAGGAATTTAAAGTGGGTGATCTTGTGCTATTGTTCAATTCCCAGTAACGGATGTTTTCGGGAAAGTTGAAGTCAAAATGGAGTAGCCCCTTTGAAGTGGTGAATGTAACCCCCTTTGGTGCTTTAGATTTGAAAAATAAGAATGACGAGGTGTTTAGAGTCAATGGGCACTGGGTTAAACATTATATTGGCAAGGTTGATGATGGCCACATTGTGGCGATCCTTCATTTCAAATGATTTGTAATTTGCCTTGTGTCGCGACGTTAAATCAGACGCTTCTTAGGAGGCAACCCATGTGTCTTTTTCTTTTTCTCCTTCTCCTTTGTTAGATAGGCTTTGTTTTATGCTAACTAGTTTTGAAGTATATGCAGGAATGGGTGTGCATTGCAGGGACTAAGCAAGAAAATTGGCTAAGTGTCACAAAAGTACGGACCGCACAATCACTCTGCAGTCGCACAATTATGTGTGCGGTCGTACAACTAGAAGATCAAAATTGCATGCTCTTTGAAGTTTGGCCTGTCAAAAATCTTTAGCAAAGTGCGGCCGCACGCAACATTGTGTGGTCCGTACAAATTCTGTGGCCACACTCACTTTTATGAGGTCCACATAATGCCTTTGAAGGAACAGGTAATGAGTGCGGACCGCACTCAAAATTGTGCAGCCGCACTCAGGTAGGTATGGGCCCGATGGGTCAAAGTATAAATAGAGCTTTTCTCAACTTTTTACACTTTACATTCTCTGAACCTTCAAGCCCTAAGCAAACACAGTGCATCCCCCACTAATTCTCAAACTTCAAGCATTTCATCTCTTTGATTCTCACTTGCATCCTCCATCGCTGGTATGTTCATTTCATCTTTAGATTTTTCATATTCTCTTAGTTTTGTTCTTTTGTCTGGGGTTAATTGCATGCCTCAAAATGTGAATAGTTAGTAATCTTTGCTCAAAATCATGAGGGTAGCTTCATAATTATTAATTGGGGCCTGGGTAAATAGCTAATCAGGCTTAATGTTATGGCCATGTCTAATTCTTGCAAAACTTGTATGAATCGTAAAGCAGTACCGTGTTAATCCAAACTGTGCGGCCGCACACACTTTCATGAGGTCCGCAATCTCTAAGTTAGGGGATCTGTATGCTTGAATTGTGCAGACCGCAGTCAAAAATATGCGGACCGCAGTGAAATTATGCGGGGCGCAGTCAAAATTGTGCGGTCTGCACTGTTAAATGATCAGAGACCCAGTAGTCTGAACCTGATGTTGTGCGGCCACACTCAAAATTGTTCGGTCCGCACTTTTGATTGTGAGGCCGCACTCACTTTTGTGTGGTCCGCACTTGGAAGTCTACGGCCGCACTCAGTTTTGTACGGTCTGCACTGCCTCTCCTAAGACTGTTTATCAACAAATGGCCTTCAACTATCATGCATGTATTTGAGTCCTATGAACCTGAACTCTAACTGATTCTTATTGTTATAATTGCAGATAATGGTTAGATCATATGGTAGAGGAGATTCATCAAAAGGGAGGGCAGAACCCTCCCGAGGCCGAGAACGAAGCAAGAGTAACCTACCACTAGCCATCCAGAGAGTGATAAGCAAGAAGGCTACGGCCAACAGAGTCCCTGAATCATCAGACACCAGTGAGTATCTCCCGTCTAGGGAAGTTTCTGAGGGAAACTCTGACCAAGCCCCACCTAACACCGAATCTCAACAAGTCCCGGATAGATTCTACTTGGTTGATGAATCATCTTCCGCTGCTAGTGCTTCTAAAGGTTCAGAAGAGGGTAGCCATGATTCTGAGCCCTCTTTCTCACATGCCCCGGCTTCTCCAATCAATGTTGATGATGATGATGATGGTAGAGGGGGTGATGCTACAGTGTGGGGTTTAAAGAGGTCGAAGAAAAGGGAGATATGGGATGACAGATTTGTCAGCCTTACTGCTTTCAACAGATTTAGAGAGTGGTTGCCCTAGAGATCGCTCACTCTTGAGTGGCAATTCTTGATGAAGGATTTGGACAAGCACAACCCAAATGCCCTCAGACGGTTCCAGGAGACAAAAGGATGGAAATGGTTCACCCAAAGCGTCCTTGATGAACATAAGCACTTGGTTAAAGAATTCTATGCCAATGTGGCTCACATTAAGAAGGGTACCAAGGTGACAAACTTGAGAAATCTGAAAATTCGATTTGACTCCTGTGCATTGAACTCTTATGTGGGATTTGAAGAAGTGGAAGCAGTATAATACTTGGAGAAGCTAGCTATGGGTGATGCAGCTCGCCCATGGCTAGTTGAGATTTTGGCTATTCGAGGATCAACACCTCTGTGGCTTACAATAGGGGTTCCCATAGTTCGGGCCACCCTAAATTTTGAAGCAAAAGGGTGGCAAACATTTGTGTGCAGCCTCATTGATCCGTGCCTAAATGAGAACAACCTCACACTTCCCCGTGCAGTCCTAGTGGCTTCGATTATGGCTGGGTATTCAATTAATGTTATTGCCATCATGTCCACCAACATCACATTAGCTTTCCAGAAAGATGAGAGATCATACCCGTACCCGAACTTCCTCACAGAATACTTCAAAGATCAAAAGGTGGAGCCAAGGCAATATGATACATAAGTAAATGCCAAGAATCATTTCTCATGGTACCACCTACAGGGTGCTAACAACCCAAAGTTCAAGGGTAAGGCAACTACCTCCGCTAGCCAGTCTAAGGAGCCAACGGTAGTAGTCACTGATTCAGCTGTTGAGCCTTCCACAGCAGTCGGTCCTTCCACCGGAACAACAGCCATGCCACCACTGTCTTCTTCCATACCATCAGCTCTATTATCAGTGCCAGCTTCATCTACTTATCCACTGACTGCGCTGCGAGTCTCCCAGACATTGGCGAGTCTCAACAACTGGATGCAGGCAGCAACTTCAAAGATGTCTGGCATATCCAGTGTTGCTGCAATATAGTCTTCTACCATGGCTGCACCACAGGTACCTCCGTCAGTGGAGGAAACATTGAAGAAGATTCTGGACAACCAGAAGACCATTATGGAAACTCTGGTGACACATGGGGATGTCATTGAGGAGTTGGGCAAGCAGGTAAAGAAAATGCGGAAGTCTCAAGCTTCGAAGAAGTCGGTGGATAAGTTGACAGCAGCAGTTATCAAGATTGCATCTATCGGAGATCTACCACTATATTTACTCATAGAGGCAGCACCAACAGTACCTGAGGCACCAGAGGCAGCAGTCAGCCAGTCTGAGGAGCCGGTTGTGACCTGCCCACACCGTTGAGGAGATGATACAAATGCTCAGCAACCTTGTTGTCCCTCAGCCAGGTGATGATGAGATACAGCTAGAGGAGATCGAGGGTGCTGAGGATGCCATGCAGACATAGACCACATATGGAGTTCTCTTAACTCTCTGCCCCTTCTTGTTCTTATTTTTTATAAGCATTGGGGACAATGCTCATTTATATTTGGGGGGGGGGGGGGCGTTTTT
>AWOL01S0013804.1:171324-186260 GCA_000715115.1 Nicotiana otophora
ATATATAAAACCTCATATTCATTACAATACATCACCAAAACAGTCCACACCATCTCACAACAACCAAGTTTTAGCTTGCACTTTCCAAGACTTCTCTTCTTCCAAGCACATCAACCACAATAGAAATAGTATTCTTAAGTTATTTATACTGATTTCTAGCCATAAAACATCAATAATTCAACTCCAAAGTAGTCCAGCAACTACAACACTTCAACATGAAGCTCAACTTACTTCACAAGTTTCATTTATCAAATCAACTAGATATACATAGATGATCTTAAATACATATAGGAGAAGTTAAACCTTACCTTGGAAGCAATAATACTCATCCAACTAAGCTTTACTTCAAGCTCAAATAAGCTCTTTGTAAGGCCCCGTGAAACGTTTTCTAAAAACAGAGGTTCCGTGATGTGGGCCGTAAAATGGCCGCAGAGTGAGGCAGCTATTTGGGCAAATTTTGATGTCAATTTCGCGGCCAATTATGCGACCGCATAATCATTTCGCGGGTCGCATTTTGATCACATAATCAACCTTAGAATTTTTGCGGAGGGAGGTTTTGCGGCGCATTATGCGACCGCAGAACAGGTCTGCGGGCCGCATAACTACCGCAGACCCAGGCAGTTGTTTTTTAGTTTTTGGCACCAAATTGTGCGGCCGATATGCGGACCGCATATCCATTCTGTGGTCGCATATACCCTGTTCCGGAGCTTCATTTTTGGGTTTTTATAACCCGACCTTACTTTGTTAAACACACACATAAGATCACTTTTTTAGCAACAATTCTGATATTTTAGAGAGAGAGGGGAAACTCTAGGCTAATTTTCTTTAATCTTTGCTCAAATCTTGGAAGATTAACAAGGATAACCCACAAGGTCTTCATCCTAAAGGTAATATTCTACATCCTAACCCTCAATTTCAAATTTTGTCTAGAATTGAGTAATTAGTAAGATAAATTTTGGGCATGAGAGTTGTTCATCTTGCATGCATGTGTTATCAAAGGGTGTAAGAAGGTTGTGAGCTACAACTGGTAGAGAATGGGTTGGGGAATGATGAAATCTTTCACAAAAGGGCCTTAAAAACATTAATGCACACCTAGTGTTTGATAATGTGCTCAAATGAGCTAGAATCATGAT
The DNA here is from genome assembly GCA_000715115.1 of Nicotiana otophora. Lineage (NCBI taxonomy): Eukaryota > Viridiplantae > Streptophyta > Magnoliopsida > Solanales > Solanaceae > Nicotiana > Nicotiana otophora. Next base: position 172,458 of record AWOL01S0013804.1, read on the forward strand.
TATCTTCCTAATTTTGGTCCAACTTGTTATATTTCTAAAATAGATCGAAGTTGCTAAGAATTCCGAAACATTTTAGAGTTTAAAGGAAGCTCAATTGAGGTATGTTGACTAAACTCCCTTCTTCTTAGAATCGAATCCCACGGTGTTCATGTAATTGGTGTAAGTCCCAAATTGATCATAATAGAATTGGCTATTCCGAATGTACTTGTGTTGAAGGATATATGCTCAATATGTATTGTAAATTATTCATCATATCACCTTATCATTGAGGATTTGTTCAAAATATGGAATATGTGTTAAAAATGTTAAGACTTCAAGTCAAGATCGAAATAAAGGTTGTTATGTCAAATTGTATGAAAAGTCACTATGTGTCTAAAAACTTCTCAAATTGCTCACATGTGAATTTAATGTCTTGAATGGGAAGCCTTATTGTTGTTGATAATGATAATGATGTTTGAATGTGGAAAGGGGAACTGAAATTATGGAATACGGCCAAGTGCCAAGAATGACTTTAGAATTGTGGCCACTAGTGCCAATGTATTGAAAGGATGTGAAAGAAGTATAATGTGAGATGATTGACTGAAAAAGATAATGTCTCGGGTGAGACGACCTAGCCAATCGGACCGTGATCGGATGCCATGCCACACACATGGTGGTGACTCTGCTGGAAATTATAATTAAATCGTAGTTATGGTTGATATCCCAAATAAGATGACCTAGCCGATCGGGTCGTGATCAGACTCCGTATAAGAATACGGTGGTATTGTGAATTATGGTATATCAGCACTAAAGATCACCCAATCTAATAACATGAAAATTGACTTGAAAATTTATGTGATCCTTAATTTGATGTTTTAGTATTATTAGAGGCTCTTTTGTATCTATTAGAGGCTCCATAGACATAGTATGAGTTGCATATTGGTACTCGAGAAGTCAAACTAGTTATGTTGTGTTTGAATTACTTGTTCCACTTTAGACCATGAAAAGGTGTATGAAATTTGAGTCTTTAAAATGAAGTAACAAATTGTAAGAATTGGTATTGCAGACCTAATCACTGTATTATTTGATTAACGAAAATATATATTCTCTTTATTCATGGATTAGTTTGGGTAGAAGGAAATCTAACAGGCTTACTCGGCCGGGTTCACTTGATTGAGCGCTGGGCGCGCTCCCCGAGTTTTGGGGCGTGACACTCTTTACCCCAAATAATAAAGTAGAGGGATAACTAGGTGATCTTAATCTTCCAAGAGAGAAATCACCTTACCAACTTGTGGATTTGGTCTTAAACCCTAGGATAACTTTGAGAGAGATCTTGGGCTGATATTTTGGAGATCCTTCACGTTGCAATAGAGAGAGAAGGATTATGAATTATTTTCTAAATGAAATTGAGATATATCTATATTTATATGGCCCCACTAATGGGCTTGGGAAGATGGGTCTTGAGCTGTCCCAAGACTTGCCCATCTCTATCCTTTTCGATTCCCTTTTAATTTGATCCACAAGTTCTAAGTAGGCGATGCACCTACTTGTCACCTACTTAATCAAGTAGGTGATTCATGTTGGTCATTTTTTTCATTTTGAAACATGTGTCTCATCCTTATTAAATAATTAAACATGAATCGAGTAGCTCAAGCAAGTAGGATGGAAAGTAAGTTGGTAAAGCAGGCACGTCGGGTAAGCAAGCAGCTCGTTTTTATTTGTCCAAAATTTCTTTTCTCACGTTTAAGTGCATTCGTCCTCAACCTAGTCGTTTTTATGTTGAACGAAAATACATGATGTAATATCATTAGATCACTTTATATACTTTCAAAGATAATCTCATTTTCGAGTTTATATCAATTGACTTACGACGTACTTTCACGTACGAAAATATGAGGTGCAACAATGATGTGAGATTTTTCGTCCAAATACCTTAATAATAACTGAGAATCTCCATGGATGGTAGATTCTTAGTTTTTGGTCCTTACTTAGGATAATTGGCTCTGGGTTTTCCTCGATCAATGGTATTTCTAGGACTGTTTCCATTTGATGTTATTGAGGGTGGTACACACTTGACTTTGTCACTATTTTTCCGATAAAATTTCTTTGAAAGTATTTTTTTTGTGTGTTGTTTCAACTTCCATTGGGGATGCGGTAATGTTCGGCGGGTTAGAGGGATTCAATAGTGTTGGTGGTGCTGGGTCCTGTGCAGCGGATGGGGATGGGGCCATTTTAAGGGAGGGCGGGATAATTGTAGAGAGAAGCTAGAGTTTCTCTCTCTAAGCTCCTTGTTTCGAAGAAGCATTGTTAATTTATCCTTAGTTGATGTCTACAATAACAACAACAACCCCAATGAAATCCCACAAGTGGGGTCTAGGGAGGGTAGTGTGTACGCAGACCTTACCCTAATCTTAGTTGATATCCACATTAGACTAATATAGCTGTGTCATTTTCTTTATTTTACAAGTATAGTGTGTCAATTGCATAAAATTTTATGATTTAATCATAATTCAATGAAATATTACTTCTTTTAATTTAGACTATTAATATTGAATTATTTGATTTTACAAATATCAAGTGTAAAAAAAAATCTTCCTGCAAACTGAGTTGTAGGCAAAGGCATAAAATGTTAAGTCAACTAACAAGAGCACTGGCGGAGCTAGAATTTTCATTTAGGGGAGTCAAAATATAAAGAAATAAACTTATTAAGAAGTTAAGGGGTGTCATTGTATAGTATATATACATATTGTAAAAAATATTATCTAGCTATATAGTGTAATTTTCCGGCGAACTGGTGTCGGTTGACACCCCTTTGGTGTATGTGGCTCCGCCACTGAGCAAGAGTATAGAGTACTCTTACATTTATAACACATCACTTTCTTCGTTCCAATTTATGTTTGATGTTCGAATTTTGAGAGTAAATAAATTTTTTATAGCGATTTTTGCATATGACTTTTAAAAAATTTGAATTGATAAATATTGTACATGAGGGGACGAGAAAGGTCACGTGACTTATATGGGTTTCGTGGGAAATTGGACGAAGTGCAAGGGGGAAAATCACGTGACTTCGTCGGGTTTGTTTTTTGTGTATGGGATTTTAGCATTTATGTTTAATTAGAATCTGTTCTCCCTCCGTTCTATTTGTCTATCTGGGAGGTGAGGTCGGATCACCACCCAAATCAGTTACGGTTTGACCTCTTGATCCAGCTTTCCTTTTCGGAAAAAAAAAATCCAGCATTTTTAAATATTTGAAAGACAATAACTTTAAGTATGTGTGTGTAGTTTCATAATATGTTACGTGAAAAATAAAGCATGCATGTTAGGACAATCATCTCAGTATTACATTTGCTCTTCTTCATTCATCACTTACAAAAGAACTACTCCCTTCGGTCCACAGTAAGCGATTTTTTTTTTAGTCCAAAATAAGTATTTTTTCAGATTTCAAGAATAAATTAATTATTTTTTTCCTATACTACCTTTGAAGTAAATAATGTTGGAATATGTGTTAGGAGTGTTTATGTGAAAAGATATTTAAGGTTAATATGATCAATTTTATTGTTAATTAATGTTAAAAGGTGAATTTCTTAATCTGTGTGAAACAATCAAAAAATCACTTATTGTGAACCGGAGGGAGTACTAGTAGCATTTAATTTGAGGATAACTAACACACTACTATTGCTCTAATATCTATATTATCTTATGTAACTTTTTGAACTGTTACTCGGGACTCAAAATGTTTTGTACTGTTAAAAGTAAACTATTCGCATGAGAAAATTATTTAACTTAACTTTTTTATAAATTTAAAAAAAAAATTCTACTCATATTCTTTTACTGTTTATCAAATCTACAACAGTATGTTAACATGGTGCTAGGACGCTCCTCTTGGTCAAGTACAAACATGTCACATTACTCAATTTTAGAGAAATATAAGCTACTATAAAAGAAAAGAGAAATAAATTTCCGGGAAAAGAAAATTAAATTAAAGTAAGAGCTGCGTGAGCAACAATCCAAGAATAAAAAGACAAATCGTGAAGAAGAATCAAGGGCAGGACGATTCTTGTACCCAATGAACTCAAATAAAATATATTAAAAACTTGATAGTACATTAGACAAATATTGTGACTGACGCAAGGTAATAGTATAGTACTCTTGTTTCATAACATATTTGACTTCCTTCATAGTTAATTAGAAGATACAAGTAATGTTGGAGCTTCAAGCAAAAGCATTTTTACACAAACATCCAAGAAATACAGGTCAGAGTTAAGCTTCCAAAAGTCAAAATGTTAAGGAGCTCAAGAAATCGAAACTCACATCAAATAAATACAGATATAACCAAATTACCCAATCTTTAGCCTGTTTCATTTGATAGACATGTGTATACCAAAGCAAACGTTTTCAACAAAGCAATTCATGATGTCTTCTGCGCTAACAATTACTGGCTGCCGCCTCTTATATATATCCTTAAAACTTTTAGCAAGAAAACAAGAACAGTTTCTAACCGTTTACGAGGTAAATTAAGGTTAAAGTGAATTAGGGCCGCCAAAATGAGTCTGGAATCGTGTGGTTCTTTTGACTCAAGCAATACAAATAGATTTTAAAAACATTTGGGCACTATTTTATATATAGTTTGATTATTTACCGTGTTATACCTTAATAACAGTTTTATCCGTTAAAATATAATACGGTAAATAATCGCGCTATATTTGAACTAAAAATGAGCGGGAGGTATAGCGCACATATATAAGGCGTTATATTATAGCGCCTTATATATGCACGCTATACTTATATAAAAAACCGTGTCATCTCCTTCTCCCACCAGACGCGAACCAGCATAACTCCTCCCCCCCTCCCCCCCCCCCCCTCCCCCCCCCCAAAAAAACCAAAAGATCGGTCCTCCCCCCATTCTTAAAGAAAAAAAACTCTGTGGAGCCCACTTGTCTCACGAAAAATGTAACTTTTCGGTATTGTAGCAAACTTACACCGGATCTAAGGCATTATCGCGTAGTGGATTGCTCGTTTCGGCCCCCAAATCATCAAATCCTCACCTTTCAAAAAATTATAAATCGAGGTATTCCGACTTACTTTTTGTTAAAACTCATGTATAAAAAATGCATATTAGTTATATTTTACTTTGATCTATGTTTTTTCGTGATTGTTTTGTGATTTAATTAATTTGTTATTTTTTATCCGGATTAGATTATTGTAGTAGTAAAAAATTAGTAAATAAATAAATTGGTATTTTATGAATAATTAATGTTATTAGTTGTTATAAAAAATATTTATTATTTATTTTTTACTGTGGTATATGTATTTTCGTGATTATTTTGTGATTAAATTAATTTATTATTTTTATCCGAATTAGATTATTTATGTGCTAAAAGATCAGTAAAATTGATAAATTATTATTTTATGAATAATTAATGTTATTAGTTGTTATAAAAAATATTTATTATTTATTTTTTACTGTGGTATATGTATTTTCGTGATTATTTTGTGATTAAATTAATTTATTATTTTTATCCGAATTAGATTATTTATGTGCTAAAAGATCAGTAAAATTGATAAATTATTATTTTATGAATAATTAATGTTATTAGTTGTTATAAAAAATATTTATTATTTATTTTTTACTGTGGTATATGTATTTTCGTGATTATTTTGTGATTAAATTAATTTATTATTTTTATCCGAATTAGATTATTTATGTGCTAAAAGATCAGTAAAATTGATAAATTATTATTTTATGAATAATTAATGTTATTAGTTGTTATAAAAAATATTTATTATTTATTTTTTACTGTGGTATATGTATTTTCGTGATTATTTTGTGATTAAATTAATTTATTATTTTTATCCGAATTAGATTATTTATGTGCTAAAAGATCAGTAAAATTGATAAATTATTATTTTATGAATAATTAATGTTATTTAGATTTTATTGTTGTACATATATTAATATGTGACTTTATTGTTGTTTAGTACCCTTTAGTGTTAGTGTTATGTTGTGCCCGTAATTGTAATGCAGTGTCTGTAATTGTAATCTAGTGCCCTTTAGCGTAGTAAAATGTAGTGCCCTTTAGCATAGTATCTTTGTAGTTATTAAAATTAATCATTTAATTATCTTTTAACCCCAAAAATATTTGAAAAAAAGATGATAGTTCAAACACAAACTCTCTCAAATGTTAGTCAACAAATATAAGAAAATAACATAAAAACAACAATATTTGTCAAAATAAGTATTTTTATATGAATACTTATTAATTATATCATGTATAGTTATAAAATAATAAACTAACATATAAAATAAGAAACAAACATATAAAATAAGAAACAACCATAGAAAGTAATAAACTAACATATTTAATAATAAACTAACATACAAAATAATAAACTAAGATATAAAATAATAAACAAACATATAAAATAAGAAACATATATTTAAAATAATAAACTAAGATATAAAATAATAAACAAACATATAAAATAATAAAATAACATATAAAATAAGAAACATATATTTAAAATAATAAACTAAGATATAAAATAATAAACAAATATATAAAATAATAATAAAATATATAAAATAAGAAAAAAACATATAAAATAATAAACTAACATATAAAATAATAAACTAATATATAAAATAATAACCTAACATATAAAATAATAAATTAACATATAAAATAATAATATAGAAAATGTATCAACTTAAATAATAATATAGTAAAAATATCGATTAAATATTAATATAAAAGATATTGCAATATATTTTAAGACGTTAAGCAATCAAAAAGAAAAATACTTTAATTAATATTGTTCAATTTACATACATCATCATGGAGGTTCCCCCTGTGCATCTAAGACATGCATCTCGGGAGCTATTGTTGCTACAGGGCAACCATAGGTCTTCATACATCTGGGATGGGCAGTGTATGTCCCAGCCATTCTGCCCCAGACGTATAGACGATATGTGGGAATTTATTACGGACCATCCACTTCATCCCCGTATAGTTAGACACCTTCAGTATACAGGTTTCTATAGGATCATAGAGATCGGCGAGTTGCAGTTCAACTGGGCGTTGATCACGGCTATGATAGAGAGGTGGCGACCGGGAACGCACACGTTTCATCTACCCATCGACGAGGCTACCATCACCCTTGAGGACATGGAGGTTCTTTTCGGGTTGACGGTTGATGGATTACCTGTAGCTTACCCGCATGCTCTTAGAGACTATAGGGGAGTACATTACCTGCATATGTTGTGGCGACTCACCGGTTTCTAGCTAGCGGAGGAGACTGCATTGAGTAAGGAGAGTCGATTACAGCTGACGCCCGTCCGACAGCATCTGGAGGCGATGGATACGGAGATTACGGATGCTTCACCGGCAGAGGATATTGACCGACACACGAGATTGTTGTTGCTATTGATGTTTGGTGGTGTATTGTTCCCGAACACTTCGAAAAACCTAGTCAGCTTGAGATTTATACATCATCTGGAGCGGCTAGATGATTTACCTAGTTATAACTGGGGTGCAGCTGTTCTAGGTTACCTATATAGGCAGATGTGTCGGGCATGCATGAGCACCCAAAGAGACGTTGCCAAATTTTTACCGCTGTTGCAGGTGAAAACATAGTCAATTCTTTTCATGATTATAACATACATAGTAAAAACAATACCTTAAAATTTACGTCCATAATCTATATTAGGTTTGGGCCTGGGAGCGGTTCCTGCAGTTCCAACCACCTCTACCACTGATGGCAATGGATGCACCACCTCCACTGTTTCTCCCTTTTGCTTGGAGGTGGGTTGATAGGCGAGGCTGCAGATGCGAGTTCGAGGCTCGACATCATCTACCCTATTACATGGATTTGTTGGATTTGCTTGAAGGCGCACAGGTGCATGTATACTTAAGTTTACTTGGCCTGGCTTTATATCGGTTGCGTTTACTGGCGACTCCTGTGTTTAATTAATAGTTCGGATGGAAGCCATATAGCGACGCGCTCATAGTTGTTTTGCCCAATTATTGCTCCCACGGCCGAGCTATGTGGAGCTCTTTCGCCCCACTGATATACCTCGATATTGTCGAGCATCACTCCACCAAGTGTGTCCTTCGCTAGTTTGGTCGACCACAGCTTGTACCTATTCCACCCACTTGGTTTAGGACACACTATCAGCGGGATGATCATTCCAGGGTTGACCAGACATACTTGGCCCGACTAGAGGCCCAATTTGAGGTTTGGGACCAGAGGTATGACCTTATTCCTCCACCCCCTGCACCTGAGCGTACGGATGGCGAGCATGGGTATATGGGTCGGTATCGCAGCGTTTCCAGACTTCTCATCGGGAATCATGTTCATTGCTCTATAGGTCGGTACATTCCATACGCCATGAGGCATGAGGCACTGGTATGTTATTTGTTATACTTACTTATAACGTTATATTATCCTTACGTAAGTAATAGTTTACATGTTATGCGGGATATTGGATTACATCAGTTCTACCAGTTAGGACTGTAGATGCTGCAGTATACCGACTAGGTATGGCCGTCGGGTTACTGATCTTGCTGCAGAGACATTGAGACGTGCCTGAGATGATGAGCTCCTAGGATATTAGGCGACTCATATGCCGCCAGAGGAGTACCATTATGGGTCACCACTGGAGCTTGAACATGGTAGACGTGGCAGGCGTGGGCAGAGAGGAAGGGGTGCCCCACGAGGTCGTGGTGGTCGGCGAGGATGGGGTCCCCAGCAAGGGTGCGTTGAGGCACAAATGGACGATATTAGTGATGATCAGTCGGGTGACCACCCTGAGCCACACGATGCTTATCATGACATGCCGCCTTCAGTCTTCAGTTGTCGCCAGGGACTTCGCAGGTGACCCCATCAACTCAATTATTGATCGCGGGCATGTCCATTACATGACAGGAGTGGGATCAGTATTTTCATGATCCCCCAGTAACGGTGGTAGGCATACAGTTCCTTCTATGCACGCAACTTCTATAAAAAACTTAAAATACCGCCATGCCGATAAGATATTAGACAAATACATGAACGTTGTTTGATAACGTACCCTTTCAAGTGGTTCAAAAACAATATCCACGTCTCTTGGCTTTCATTAGCACAAATGGCAAATGCTAGGGGGAAAATACTTCCATTAGCATCTACAGCAACGGCGATCAACAACTTAATATCATACATTCCATAAACATGAGTGCCGTCTATGGATATTACCGGCCGACAATGCACAAAACCATCAATGGCTGGTTTAAATGCCCAGAACACATATCTGAATATGTATTCTGATATTCCCAAACTCCGCTCAAGTTCTATTCAACAACATTTCCGGGGTTAAAGTGTTGCAATGCAGTCATGTACCTGGGTAGAGCGGCAAATGACTTGTCCCAGTTATTATAAACAATCTCAAACGCACGTTTAACCCCGAGAAATGCCTTTCTTTTGGTAATGGTACATCCATATACGTGGTGGACAAATGTTATACACTCTTTGATCTTGTACCTTATGGACGCTAAAATGATTCCCACTGAATGTGTCCATTTCACAATTATAGGTGCCAATGTATTTCCCCATAATCCACATATTTGTTTTCAACTTTCTCGCACACAACATCCAATTACAACCTTGAAACCATCTACGACAAATAACCTTGTATACTTCCGGATATGACTCATGAACCATGATCTCACAACACTCTTTTATGTCGTACATTCGCACCGCCCTGCTTATGCGCGCTTTATCAACAAAAGGCATGCCCTTTGACAGCACTGTTGCTCTAGACTCATCCCACATTGCTGTCCAAATTTCATCAAGATCCCTTGTGAGGGCATCTACATCCGGCATACTTGGCAACTGATCAAGGTAGGGAATCACCCTTGAATGAAACGACACATGGGACTAGTACACTCTTAGTCTAACGGGAGGTGGAGCATGCTCCGTCGTCAAATCGGGTTCATCATTCTCGTCCTCATTATCATCACCCTCATCAGGGAAGGGTGAGTCATCTCCAGACTCATCAGCATTGTTGTCATAATCATTATCATCTTCCGGACACTACGCATCTGCCAAATCATGATTAAATATATCGTCTTCGGGCAATTGAGTAAGGATATGACCTTCAAGTTGCTCGTTTTCACCGCACAACCAATAAAATAATGGGTTTCTCAAATTCATCCAAACTTTACATATAAACTTTATCACTTCACTTACAAATTATAATGTGTTGATATCCCATGATGCAAATTATCATGTTGTTGATGACTCCCGGATGAACCACCATGATCCACCACACCAAAACTAGGCATGTTTCAACTGTCCGTTGGTTCATAGTTTGTAAAATTCATATATGGCCGGTACTCCCTATGAGTATATGAGTTTTAATACAAATTCAATACATAAAGAAAACTTCGCAACACAAAGAAAAATTGAAGTTTACCACTCGGCTTCTGGATTATGTAAACTTGGGGATAAATTATGTCCCCGTCCCTCATTCGCCCGTGGAGATAAATTTAGATCTGGCCAAAATCTTTCACCCGGAACCTGGTCGGATAAAACTGCTCCAAAAAGGCCACCCGATGATTCAGGGATATCCCTATTTTGCGAAACCTCATTATTGCGGACGTCTTCATCCTTGACATACATTTCCAACATTTTTATCATAAGAAGTTCTCGTTGTTCATCCGGAGTCCTCAAAAAATCTGTCAGAGTTTCATCGTCTTCAATGTTAAACTCAGCATAACAAGCAACACCTTGCGGAGTAACAGAATACAGATATCTTCCAGTTACTTTAATATTCATCGATCGTTTACTCACACTCATTTTTTTACATAACAATTATACCAATCTATCGTACCCTATTGTAAGTGCCAACTTAACATGACACTATGGAGAACAACTAGAGCGTACTATGTTATTCTCCGCCACAACCTCCCCCCAATATAATGAAACCCTAATTTTTCACTCTTCGGACATTATGACAAAATGCAAAATAACTTAATGAGCAAATATCTCGAACGACTTCAAGGATCTTGAATGAAGTTTTACCAAATTTTGAAACTCCTTAAATAAGAAAAAAACCAGTCCGGGTGTACAATTATTTGATGTATAGCGCATGCATAATAGGCACTATACCCATATGAATTATTGGTGGGTCAGTTAAGTGCAGATGAATTATTGGTGGGGCGACATTTTATATATAGTGCGGTTATTCACCGCACTATACCTCAACAAACAAAACTATCGTTAAGGTATAGCACGGTGAATAACCGCGCTATATATAAAGTGGTGCCTAATTGTTTTTTACCTATTTATGTTGCTTGAGTCCAAAAGAATCACACTTTGGTTCCGGATTCTGTCAAAATTGGCAAAAAATAACATAACCCGCCCAAAGTTACATGGGTTGGGAAAGTATACTTTAGGTCTATTTGGATTATGGCTGGCAAGTGGGCCTGCCAAGACCGGGACCGGCCCAGGACTGCGGCCCATGTGGATAGTGGGCCTAAACGGGCTGAACCATTTAAGACCGGGACTGGGAGAGGTGGGCCTGTCAAGTGGGTCGGTCCTTAGCTTGAGGCCCGCGAGACTGGACCATTTGAGACCGGGACCGGACTGATCCTGGCAGGCCTAAACGGTCCCAACGACTATAAACTTTTAAAAAATAATCTGTCCGCTTGGGCATTTAAATCTAGTCGTTTCCTCATAAATATAAACATGAATATGAACAATATTTGCGCTATTTATTTACTCATATAAATTGTCCTATTGCTATTACAACTGATATTGGTAGAAGTAGTAATGACTATGATTACTTTACTGTTGCCAGTCATTGGATTGATGAGGATTAGATAATTCAAAAGCGCATTATTGCTCATAGAATAATTAATTCACGTCACACAGTGCAGTTTATTTCTAGTACGGTTACAGATATTTGTAGATATTTTTGTATTACTGATAAAATAATGTCAGTTTCAATGGATAATGCTACTAGTAATACAAATGTTGAAGCCTTGCTTACCACTACACTAAGTCCTGCATTTAGTAATATTTTTCATGTTAGATATTGTAACAACTCGGCCGGTCGTTTCGAGAGTTGTAGCCCCGTTTTTCCCATTTCTACTTTTTTTGTGTTATTCAATTATATTATGTTATATCGGGTTAGTTGGTTCGAGACCGGAGTGGTTTCAGAGTGAATTGAGACACTTAGTCTCTTAAGTAGAAACTTAAGTTGGAAAGGTCAACCGGATGTTGACCTATGTGTAAAAAATCTCGAATTCAAATTCTGATAATTTTAATAGATCCGTATGATGATTTTAGGCTTAGGAGCGTGTCCAAAATATTATTTGGAAGTCCGTAGAGGAATTAGGCTTGAAATGCCGAATGCTTAATTTTTGAGAAGTTTGACGGGGGGTTGACTTTTTGATATCGGGGTCGGAATCCGATTCTGAAAATTAGAATACCTTTGTTATTCATTTACGTCTTGTGTGCAAAATTTGAGGTCAATCGGACATGATTTGATAGGTTCTGGAGTCGTTTGTAGAAATTAGAAATTTCAATGTTGATTAGGCTTGAATTGGGGTGCAATTCATGATTTTAGCGTTGTTTGAGGTGATTTGAGGGTTCGACTAAGTCCGTATGATATTTTAGGACTTGTTGGTATATTTTGTCGAGGTCCCGAAGGGCTCGGCTGAGTTTTGGATGGTTAATGGATCAAAAATTTGGACTTGAATAGCTGCTGGAATTTTCTGATATATGATAATGTTTTCTTTCTACGCGATCGCGTGAATGTGTTTGCGATCGCGTAGGCTTAGTTGGTCCGTGAGGATTTTTGTTCTACGCAATCGCATGGGGATATTTGCGATCGTGTAGGGTTAATGTGAGGCAGTGGCAATTTGTGCTTCGCGATCGCGTGAAGCGTGATGCGATCGCATAGCTCTGGAATTTTGTGACTCGCGAACGCATGACGAAGGTCGCGTTCGCGTAGAGTAAGTGGAGCAGAGTAGAAGTCACGCGTTTTGTTCTTCGCGATCGCGTGGACTAGTCCGCAATTGCGTATGTCTGTGATGTTGTGCATTACGATCGCGTGGGAAAATTTGCGATCGCTTAGAATAAAATCTGGGCGATGAAAATTATTCTTCGCGATCGCTTAGAGCAAATGTCTGGGCAGAGAGTTTAAGTTCTGAATTCAGTTTTTGACGATTTGGAGCTCGAGGCGATTTTTGGGTGATTTTCAGAGGAAACAATGGGGTAAGTGTTCTTAACTCAATATTGGTTAAATTACCCGAATCCATAGTTGTTTTTATCATTTAATTGGTGAATTGAGTTGGGAAATTTTGAAAACCCTCTTGGTTTAAATTGAAGATTTGAGGGTCGAGTTGGGGTCGGATTTTGGTAAAATTGGTATAGTTAAACTCGTGGTTGAATGAGCTTCCGGATTTTTTAACTTTTGTCGAGTTCCGAGACGTGGGCCCCACGAGTGATTGTTGAGCTAATTTTCGATTGTTTATGGAAAATAATTATTTTCTTATGGGATTAATTCCAATGAATTTTATTGACTGAAACGAATTATTTATGAAAAGATTCGAGATGTTTAGAGACCAATTCACGAGGAAAGGACATAGCAGAATAAGAATTTCACGGCTTGAGGTAAGTAACGATTGTAAATCTAGTCCTGAGGGTATGAAACCCTGGATTTCGTATCATTTTACTACTTTGAGGTGACGCACATGCTAGGTGACGGGCGTGTGGGCGTGCACCATTGGGGATTGGTGACTTGGTCCGTCCCATAGCAACTGTAAAGTTTCATATTTTGTT
>AWOL01S0013804.1:198638-220986 GCA_000715115.1 Nicotiana otophora
ATTAGATAAGGTGAAATTGATTCAGGAGCGGCTTCGCACGGCGCAGTCTAGGCAGAAGAGCTACGCGGATAGGAAGGTCTGTGATGTGTCTTTTATGGTTGGGGAGAAGGTTTTGCTGAAGGTATCACCCATGAAGGGTGTTATGAGGTTTAGGAAGAGGGACAAGTTGAGCCCCCGGTTTATTGGGCCTTTTGAGATGCTTCAAAGAATAAGGGAGGTGGATTATAAGCTTGCCTTGCCACCCAGCTTGTCGAGTGTGCATCCAGTGTTTCATGTTTCCATGCTGCGGAAGTATATTGGAGATCCGTCCCATGTTTTGGATTTCAGCACAGTTCAGTTGGAGGGCGATATGACTTATGATCTGGAGCCGGTGGCTATTTTGGATCGGCAGGTTCGAAGGTTGAGGTCAAATGATATAGCTTCAATGAAGGTGAAATGGAGAGGTCAGCCTATGGAGGAGGCCACTTGGGAGACCGAGCGGAAGATGCAGAGCAGATATCCACGCCTATTCGAGACTCTAGGTATGTTTCTAGACCCGTTCGAGGACGAACGAATGTTTAAGAGGGGGAGGATGTAATGACCCAGCCGGTCGTTTCGAGAGTTGTAGCCATGTTTTTCCTATTTCTACTTCTTTTTGTGTTATTCAGCTATATTAAGTTATATCGGGTTAGTTGGTTCGAGACTGGAGTGGTTTCAGAGTGAATTGAGACACTCAGTCTCTTAAGTAGAAACTTAAGTTGAAAAGGTCAACCGGATGTTGACTTATGTGTAAACAATCTCGGATTCGAATTCTGATAATTCCAATAGTTCTGTATGATGATTTTGGGCTTAGAAGTGTGTCCAGAATATTATTTGGAAGTCCGTAGAGGAATTAGGCTTGAAATGCCGAAAGTTTTATTTTTGAGAAGTTTGACCGGGGGATTGACTTTTTGATATCGGGGTCGGAATCCGATTCTGAAAATTGGAATACCTCTGTTATGTCATTTATGACTTGTGTGCAAAATTTGAGGTCAATCGGACGTGATTTGATAGGTTCCGGAGTCATTTGTAGAAATTAGAAATTTCAAAGTTCATTAGGCTTGAATTGGGGTGTAATTCATGATTTTAGCATTGTTTGTGCGTGACAGGAANAGTGATTTGAGGGTTCGAATAAGTCCGTATGATGTTTTAGGACTTGTTGGTATATTTGGTCAAGGTCCCGATGGGCTCAGGTGAGTTTTGGATGGTTAACGGATCAAACATTTGGACTTGAATAACTGCTGGAAGTTTTTAATATCTGATAATGTTTTCCTTCTACACGATCACGTGAATGCGTTTGCGATCGCGTAGGCTTAGTTGGTCAGTGAGGATTTTTGTTCTACGCGATCGTGTGGGATATTTGCGATCGCGTAGGGTTAATGTGAGGCAGTGGCAATTTGTGCTTCGCTATCACGTGAAGCGTGATGCGATCCCGTAGCTCTGGAATTTTGTGACTCGCGAACGAGTGACGAAGGTCGCGTTCGCGTAGAGTAAGTGGAGCGGAGTAGAAGTCACATGTTTTGTTCTTTGCGATCGCGTGGACTAGTCCGCGATCGTGTATATCTGTGATATTGTGCATTGTGATCACGTGGAAAAATCCGTGATCGCGTAGAGTAAAATCTGGGCGATGGAAATTGTTCTTCGCGATCGCGTGCAAATGTTCGCGATCGCGTAGAGCAAATGTCTGGGCAGATAGTTTAAGTTCTGAATTTGACGATTTGGAGCTCGGATTTGAGGCGATTTTGGGTGATTTTCAGAGGAAACAACGGGGTAAGTATTCTTAACTCAATATTGGTTAAATTACCCGAATCCATGCTTGTTTTTATCATTTAATTGGTGAATTGAGTTGGAAAAATTTGAAAACCCTCTTGGTTTAAATTGAAGATTTGAGGGTCGAGTTGGGGTCGGATTTTGGTAAAATTAGTATGGTTAGACTCGTGGTTGAATGGGCTTCTAGAGTTTTTAACTTTTGTCGAGTTCCGAGACGTGGGCCCCATAGGCAATTTTTGAGCTAATTTTTGGATTTTTATGGAAAATCATTATTTCCTTATGGAATTAATTCCAATGAATTTTATTGACTGAAACGAATTATTTATGACCAGATTCGAGGCGTTTGGAGACCAATTCATGAGGAAAGGACATTGCAGAATAAGAATTTCACGGCTTGAGGTAAGTAACGATTGTAAATCTAGTCCTGAGGGTATGAAACCCCGGATTTCATATCATTTTACTACTTTGAGGTGACGCACATGCTAGGTGACGGACGTGTGGGCGTACACCATTGGGGATTGGTGACTTGGTCCGTCCCGTATCAACTGTAAAGTTACATATTTTGTTGAAACTATATGATACTTATATGTTTTAGAAAGAGTTTCTGTAAATTGGGCTTAATGCCATGATTGGGCCTTGTGCCAGTGCTGTTTGGACCCTTAGGGGCCTTTTCTTACTATCCTCTCATTGATTTCGATTGAAAATCTATACTCAGTCATGTTTATACTTGTTTAAAGCATAACTCAGTTTTATGACTCTATTTTTATGCATATAAATATTTTGGGCCGAATGCCCTATTTTTACTGAAATGCCCGAGTGGCTTGAGAGGTTTATGACTGAGTGAGGCCGAGGGCCTCATTTGTGAGGATATTTATGGGATCAGGCTGCACGCCACAGCATGTTTGATATCTATCGAGGGCCTGATTATGAGGATGAGTGTGGATCGGGGCTGCCCGCCTGCAGCATACTTTATTATTATAACACATGAGTTGTCCGTGAAGCACGTGAGTTGTCTGTGCAGATTATAGCGCTTGGGCTGAAGGAGCCCCTCTGGAGTCTGTACACACCCCAAGTGAGCACATGTACCTACTGAGTGCGAGTGCGAGTGCCGAGTGACTGGGAGTCATGAGTGATTGTGAGGTATGTCCGAGTGGAAAGAATGATTGTGAGGTATGCCCAAGTGGCACGAGTGACTGTAAGGTTTGCCCGAGGGACTGTATATGAGTAATGTTTTGCCCGAAGGGCTGTTTATGATTTCATCATTTTGCTCATGTTTGCAATTTTTCCTCTGTTTGAAAACTGTTGAAAATATCTTTAAATGATTTTTACTGGAACTGGGTTTAAACGAGATGTTTTGATTCAAATCCTGATTTTAAAAGCATGTGGTATTTTACTGAGTTTTCTTGATATGAATGTTGTATGGTTTATTGCTCGTCACTACTGCTCAGTCTTTATTTATTGTTGTTACTTACTGAGTTGGCGTACTCACATTACTCTCTACACCTTGTGTGCAGATTCAGGTGTAGCTGGACACGGTAGTGGTTATTGATTGTTCTGGTTGTAGATTTTCTTGGAGATAGCAAGGTAGTTGTTTGGCGATCGCAGCCCCTGCTCTTCTCCCTCTTATCTTCCTCTAGTTGTATTTAGCTATTTTCCAGGCTGAGTTAGCCTTGATATTGTTAGACAGATTGTAGTAGATGCTCATGACTAGTGACACCTCTATGTCGGGCTTTTCCTTTCGCACTTTTATTTTGAATTGGATTCCTTCACGAAGGTTTTTATGTTAAATAATATTAAAATTATCTTTGAAATGAAAACATCGGTTTGTTTTAGAAATGAGTCGGCTTGCCTACTTCCACGATAGGCGCTATCACGACAGGGGTTAGTTTGGGTCGTGACAGATGTATTTGTCATATTTACTATTTAATTATGGGTGATGGTATGAGAATTTCAAATGTTGAAATTAAAAAGGCTAAAATGGCTCTTAACTGGCTTTTTTATTCAAACCGTAGAAGTAGACTTAGAGAATATTTTAAAAAATACGATGAATTTGGCCTAAGAGAAAAAAAGGTTCCTAAACCTTGTCCAACTAGATGGAATTACATGTATGAAAGTTTAGTTGTTGCATATGAATATAGAATCCCCATAAACTCAACATTTAATGCTCATGTAAGTGATGATGATGAACACCTTACAAATGCGGATTGGGCTAATGTTAAAATGCTTGTAGATTTTTTAGAAAACTTTTATATTACTACAAATGAATTTTCTGGGCAATATTATCCTACTATTTCTAACTGTTTAGTTTATATTGCAGAACTTGCAAATTTGTTTGATCATTTTTTAGAGGGTGGGGAAATTTATCAACTTGCTATTGATTTTATGAGAAAAAAGTTTAAAAAATATTTTTTCCCTATTCCCCCTATATATGGAGTTGCTGCCTTATTAAATCCTACTATGAAATTAGAAGGTCCTCAATTTTGGTATGAAACTGTTTATAATGGTTTAACACTTGAAGATGAGGAGTTGTCTAAACTTTCGGACGCAATAGCCTCAATTAAAATAAATGTTCAAACTATTTATAATGCTTATCAAGTTGCATTAGATCATGCCAGACCAAATGTTCCAACTCTTTCTTCTTCTAGTTCTCAATCATCTAAAAGAACTGGGGGAGTAAGAGCACTTAGTGCTTGGGCGGGGTTCAGGGGTACTCAAGGTTCTAGTACTAGTGATTTTTCACAACTAAATGAGCTTGAAGTTTATTTGTCACAGGGAATTGAGGAAGTGAATCCCGACGGCTCCTTTAATATTTTGGAATGGTGGAAGGACAAAGAAAAACACTTTCCGATTCTTTCAAGGATGGCCCGAGATATTTTAACTATTNGAATTGAGAAAGTGAATCCCGACGGCTCCTTTAATATTTTGAAATGGTGGAAGGACAAAGAATAATATTTTCCGATTCTTTCAAGAATAGCCCGATACATTTTAACTATTCAAGATTCAACGGTGGCATCAGAGAGCGCTTTCAGTCAAGCAAGACTTCAACTCGGTGATTATAGAGCGTCTATGGGGGAGAGCTTGGAAAAATCAGTACTTTTCAGAGATTGGATCCGTTCGGAAAGAAGAAATTCTAGACTTGCTGAATCACAACCAGAGGTAGACGAAACTTACGAAGAAGTACTAGCTGAACTTGCGGAGGATGTTGCTTCGCCCGGAAGCGGTGATGACCAAGCTTCTTTTCCGTCACCACCAACGGAAATTTCTCTGGACCTTGAAGGATTTATGAAATTTGTAAGAGATACCATGTAACTTGTATGATCAAAAATTAATATGTAACTTGTATTTTGGCACATCTTAATTAGTTTCTTTTTCTTCTCAATGGTGGTATTAGCACCTTATTGTGCTCATTCCATAGGGGGAAGGAAGACTAAGAAAGATATTGCCATATTTTTTTAATGCTATAATAAAATTATAACGCATTGCTTTGAATTTGAATATCTCTTTACAATATTTTTGTCTTTAAATTTGAATTAAAAAATTTAGGTTAAAATTCTATAATATAATTTATAAGGAATTGCCTTAAATATTTTTATTACTATTTTTTTCTCTAACTTCTATAAAAATAAAATAGAAAGTATCTGTTGGGCCCACTTAGGCCCGGGATCGGCCCACTTAGCCCGGGACCATTAGTTTGTGGGTCCGGTCCCGGCCGGTTCCTACAAAAAGCCTGCGAAGTCCGGTCCCGCGAAGCCCATTTAAGTTGGAACCGAGCTCACTTAGGCCCGGCCCACGAAGCCCGCTTAGGCCCGGCCCCGACCCACATGCCAGCCTTATTGTTGGCCCGAGATTCAAGAAGCTCAACTGTATTTGTTTCAAAGCTATTCTTTACTTTAGCATACTGATTCCTTATTATCAAGATATATGCTAAAACCTGCTAGATTTCTGTATTTTGGACAAGCAACAACTCGAAATCCCTTAAATGCAGTTTCATTAATTTAAAAAGAGGAAAAGGTCCAAAAATGCCCTCAAACTATCAGAAATAACTCAATTATACCCTTCGTTTGCTTTTGGTACCAAAAATATCCTTGCGGTCATTATTTGGGACCATAAAGGTCTTAGAACTAACAGATGGTCACATGAGCCTTTGAGACCTGTTTAATAATATAAATAAGCTGATATGGTAGTCCAACATGGCAAAACACACATCTTTATATAGATGGTTTCTCTCATCATAACCCTATTTTCACATTTTCAAGAATTTCCTAACAAATCTCTCTTTCTAATGAATTTTTTGACTCAATGTCAGATTGTTCTACAAATTCACATAAAATTCAGTATCTAGAAATGTCGTTGCGGACTAATTACTTTATTTTTGTTTGCTTGGACAACTGCTAATGCAGGGTGAATATTTTATCAAAAGTAAATCTTAAATTTATTTTCTTTTTTTGGTGGGTTTAATGAATTCACTTTCTTTTAGGTTCAGATTTGCTGAGTTTCTTTGAAGGCCTTCTTAATTATTAGTAATTATTTAGTCAAAAATAAATAATTATTTTTATTGATTAATCTTATATTTTATAGGTTTTACCGAAAATAGCCGCAAAATAGACTAAAAGACAATAGTAATAATGGAGCAGAAAGTGGACGAAACTAGCAGTAAAATCATATCAAAATAATACAGC
Organism: Nicotiana otophora; assembly: GCA_000715115.1. Lineage (NCBI taxonomy): Eukaryota > Viridiplantae > Streptophyta > Magnoliopsida > Solanales > Solanaceae > Nicotiana > Nicotiana otophora. Next base: position 205,106 of record AWOL01S0013804.1, read on the forward strand.
AGAACTTGCCAAGAAATGACCAAAATAGCACCAAAATTAGCCCAAAATCTGCAACAAAACTGGCTTAATTAAGAGCCAAGACAACAACAAAATTGAACCAAAAATTCCAACAAAACTGCATCAAGAGTAGACTAATTTCAACAGCAAAACTGGACCAAAAAGGCTGAAAAACTGCATCAAGACTAGACTAATTTCAGCAGCAAAATAGGACTATAATATGCAGCAAAACAACATCAAGATTAGATTAATTTTAGCAGTAAAATTGGCCAAAAAATAGATCAAAATAGCAGCAAAACCAATCCAAAAATACTGCAGTAAAACTAGACCAAAACAGGACCAAAAGAGCAACAAAACTCGACAAAAGGAGCATCAAAATCGATTTGAAAATTAATTTCTGGCACCAAAGTTAAAGTCATATAACTACCTAACAATTACTAGTCTTAGATTTGAGAGTTTCCATTGGCTTTCTTAGACTTTAACTTCCCCACCTTCTTCTGCCTTGCCACTTTCAACCGATTGCCAGTGACCGCTTCTTTACCTTTCCAACTGAGCCTAGGGGGTGAGTATGGAAGATTTGGGGTAAATAATCTTCAATTTGTCTCGTTATTCCTTTGAAAATCCTCCTCTGATATCACCTCTCTAAGACACCCTTAGAAGGGTAGTGAGAAATGAGGGGTAAAATCGTTTTGCCCCTTTAATTAGACAATCGGGTCGCGGGATACCATTTAGGTTAATGGGTAAATTATATGGGTTAGTGAGTTGTTAGGTATTTTATTACACATAGGATATACATGCGGTCATCTGTTAGTTCTGAGGCATTTATGGTCCCAAAAAGTGACGGCAGGGGTATCTTTGGTACCCAAAGCAAACAGAGGGTATAATTGAGTTATTTCCAATAGTTTGAGGGTATTTTTAGACCTTTTCCGTTTAAAAAGAGATCTTATTAGCCTTAGTATCTCGATTGAGCTGATTTGGGCCAATCTAGGAGCAATTGCAGAAATCTAGTAATAGGATGCACTCAAGCCCAAATCCTTTGGGAATTTTAGTTTTTACTTTTGATTTTCTCTGATGTGATCAATCTTGTCTTTTTATTTCACTGATTTATTTGCATAATTTGCAAGAAGAATTGCTAAACTATGAGAGCGAAACAAAAGAGATAGAATAAGAAATACAAGGAGAGAGAGGGAAAGGAAGCAGTGAACAAGAATAGTTGTTTGAGAGATAATATATAAAGGAGTAATTTTTTTAGAATTTAACTATATAATGCCAAGTGTTTGGGGCTCTATTTGACAAACCTAATATAAGGTTTAAAAAATTGCAAATTCTGTATTATGTGTTGTTAAATGGTCCTTTTTTTTACTCACGTTTCGATCGCTTTTTGGCCCGCCGAAAGTTCCCGAATCGATTGAAGTAACGCAAGCCCCATAGTTGTTCCTCCATTTCTTCTCCGGCGAAATCGACTCGTAAGTTGTAAGTTCCCCTCTGTCTCTCTCCAGAATTTCCCGAGTTAACCTTTTAGCATGATAGAGATTTTCAATTTTATTTTCTTTGTAGTTTTTGGTGATCATTTATGATAGGGACTTTGGGAGGGTCTAGGGTTTATGCCTGGTAGTAAAATCAGTTGCTGTTTGCTATTTTTTTAGGATCTTTAAATTCTAAAACCTTGGGTTCTCTCTTTAGATTCTTTGATCTTAGCTATGTTTGGGAGACAAAAGAGTATTCTTATTCTCAGTATATGATTCCGAACTTAATGCCTATCGGGTATCTTTGGAGATGAAATCATGGTGCTCACTCTGTTAAAAACCAACGTTTTTGGTTAGCCCAAAAGTATACCAGTTTGACAAATAATGAGGACTTTTAGTTCTCCAAGTCAAAGAAGAGGGGATTTTGACTTTTAGCCCAAAGATATGGAACTGTTCTGGGACTTTAATTTGATACTTTTTGTATACATGTGGATTTTTCTGTTTGAGTTTCTGTCATCTAACTAGAGATTTCATCTTTGAAATGGACAGCAAAGCATGGCAGAGCAAATCCTCAGCTTAGGAGTCCTCATAGATATTGTGGATGAGGAATGGATGCGAGATACTTTGCCTGAAGATGGTATTATCCTCTTTCACCTATTTAATTTAATATCGATCAATCAACTTTGCTTCAATCCCAAATTAATTGGAATCGGCTGCATCACTCTTATTGAATGCTCACCCTTAGCGTGCTTAAGCTCTGAAACTTGGAACTAGATAGGTGGTGAGTGCTTTGTCTCAATTAGGAAACACTTCTGTTTGACAGCAAGATGCCAAGTCGTGCATCACACATGGAACTCTATGTTGAAGAGAACAGTATAAACGATAAATATTTCACTTAATTATAATTATTTTTCAAATCCGTTGTCCGTATAATAATTGAATGCATTTCTAGTTATTATTCTTGAATTGCATTTTTAGTTTTTATTTTTCTTCCTTTATAAAATCCGGCATAGTTATTGAGCTCCTTTTTTTTTCCTTTCTTTTCTGGCTTTTCACCTTTTAATATAAATCATCCGTTTCACTCTAGTAAGGTCCATTCATTCCAATACTAAATAACTATCATTTGTGGAAAATTAGGGATTCTCTAAAGCTAGAGGTTTTCTCAATCACACACGTATCGCATCTCAGACATATACTTATTGCTGTATATTTTTATAATTTCCTGTCTCATACTTTCATTTTGCATTTATATTTTACCCCAACTACTTTAGAATTGAAGCATAGTAGAATTTACTGTTGTTGCTTTTAATTGGTCTATTACTGCAGATCTCCCATTACCACCCGTACTACTTCCAAAGACCGACGACAATGAAGACTCAAGTAAGTATTCTTGTATTCATACACTTGGAAAAATATTGAACGTGGGAGTGATTTATCACTTAATCATTTGTTTGGGTACGAAATGTGAGATCAAAAGATGACACTTTAAAAGTGTAAGTTGTTTATCGCCAAGGACTGTTAGAACAGAATGTCTGTAAAGTAGCTATTATATGGCCTCTATCATAGAGGTTCCAGTGCCCTAGACAGGGAGTACTTTTAACATAGAAGTTCCTTGGTTAAATCTGTAAGCGCTTCATATTTGGTTATGTCGGTTGTAGGCAGAAAGCTGAAATTTATAATCATCTTTGCGATTTCTTTAGTAGGCTTTGCAAGCCTGAATGCCAAACATTTCTAAAGTTAAATCTAGCCTCTGTTCGATCCACGATTGGTGTGTGCTGAAAGGTTTCCGTTCTCTGTGATGTTGAACCCCTTATATCGTACAGCATTTCAAATAGTATCATGTGGATTTGCTTATAAGCATTTGATGAGATGTAATGAGAACTGAGAAGAACTTGAAGGCTATAGTTAGGTTATTTCTGAAATGGGCTTTGGCACTAATGGGATCAGGAATATATATACATAGATCCGATTTAAATATTTCCTGGTTCGCTCACATTTTGTTGAGTTTTGATATCAGGAATGTTACATATCAATGGGTTAACTTATCAGAATTACTATGATTTTTAACGCTGCTCATCTGAGGAATTCTTGCCACGTTTATTTTCATGTTGGCTACTTCCTATCAGTTCTCATTTTTGGATGATTGATTTATATCCGTTTGCAGATCAAGAGGCTCAACAAGTTGATGGGGATACATGGCATGACCTTGCATTGGGAAATCCATGACATTAATGATCAAGCTTGTGAATTGGATTTCCAACAATTGTCAATTTGTCTTCTTTTAAGTAAATTGCTAGTCATGTACTTGATTAGCATTGAACGTTGTATGAAAACTAGTTTCAACTGTTCATTCTCTCTATATGTTTGTCAATGGTCATCTTCGAAGTGGTCCACTTAGTAATCTTGGCAATGTATGCTCTCTAGTGGGTAATAGATCCAGGAGTTCTAGCATGTTAGTGGATGTTAAGGTCATCCCATTGCTCCTGATAGTTCATACCAAATTGACCATCTTGTTGTAATAGTAATTTTACTTTATATTTGGCATGCAGTTTATATACGTAGAAATGAAACTCAGATGGTAAAGATATAAAAGATGCAATCTTCCTGCATTTACGACAGATCAATGGGATCTGAATGTGAGCTTTAGTCTCATATGCCATTGGAGCCAAATTTCAATTAGAAACCAAGGAATAGTCAGTCTTTCATCAGCAAGTGAATTAGTTTAACGTTTTGCTTATACTTTGTATGCTTGTTGACCAAAAGCTTTACATTGGGGATTGAGAAGTAGGTATAATACCTGTTATGACCAAAATTTAGCAAAATTCCTAGCTCGTTTTGTTTGTCTTTACTAGAATTTGAACATTGTTTTCTTTTTATAATTTCTCCCACTGCTCACCTGCACTCTTGGGTGCCGTAGTCCCTAACATAGATATTAGCATCGCTGCAGCAAATTAGACCAACTAATATTGAGCCTTGATATCTAATCTGCCTCACCTCTTGGCAGTACCCTTCGCAACTTTACTACTAAAATTAGTTAAAATGTTAAATGTATTTTTTCTTTCTAGCTGTGTCCAAAAAATTATTTTAATCATCAAGGTATTTCAACTTTACTACCAAAAACATGCAAAATTTTTAAATATATATTGACGATCTTTTAAAACTGAATAATGTGGAAACTACTAAAGATTCTTTCAAGCTGAAAATCTAGATAAAAAAATGTAGTGGTAACAGTTAGGAACTTAAAATTCGATTTTCCATGATTTATACTATAAATTTGCATAATAACCACACAAATTCTTTCTTCAACGCACTTGAACCTAAGATTTAATCGAGGTCTATACCCTAAAATTGTTCATCTATATCCTCCATTAAAAGTTCATGACAAATGGTCATAGTCGTTACCCGATTACCCAAATGTCTCACATTAACCATAGAGTTCAATTATATGCACCAACAATGTAAATAATTTATCCTTAATTTCATTTATTTTCACAAAATCAAATATTTCCACACAATTGACAAGCAGTCATTGAAGTCATATCTCATCATCTGCTTTACTTTACCAACAAAGCAAGTCTAAAGAAAAAAAGAGGCTCATCCATCCATCCTTTCTGAGGGAACCATTGTTTTCTCTGAACAAAGTCAGACTATCATTACTTGGTGTCTTTCCCTTTTCATTTCGTAATTACAAATATAAAAGGAGGCTTCTGTGCTAAATTTAATTACACTAGGTTCCTTAGATACCCTTGGTAGTCAGGAAAGGCTTTTCAATCTAAACGCATGATTTTTCCAATGGGAAGCGACCCCATTTCCAGCTTGCCATTGTCAAATGCAGAGCCTTCACCGTCGATATCTTGTGCTCTTTCAAGTTCATCCAGTGTCCTCTTCGTATACACCGTAAAAACCACTGTTGTGATGATTGCTATAATGAAGGAAATTACATTATATACAATCTCAACTGGAGTCAGGTGGATGTTTCCATATTGGACATCAGCAAATGTCTTTATTAGCCGACCACTACATGTAGATGAACAAATTAATTGTAAAAGGAATCACCATTTTGTGATGATAGAAAGGGGTACGGATAGGCAGGGTTTTTACCTGTACATGTATATAAAGGCTTCAGGAATCATTCCTGCTATTGATCCACATAAATAAGGCCAGAAACTCATGCTTGTAACTACTACTGCATAATTGAAGATTGTGTATGGGAATGGCGAAATCCTAAATAATGCAACCACACGAAATTGATGGAACCAACTTCCGTCTCCTGCCAATCTAACCAAGGTAGCCTGCCGAGGCCATCTCTTCAACCATTGCTGCAGATGAGATCAAATAAGCCATATGTAGGACGAGGAGGAAATGTCAATTACCAATTGTTAAGATTGATGAATCAGTAGAGACTAGATAAAATGTAAGCAATCTTACATGAATTTTATCTCGGAAAATCAAACCAATCAAGTATGGCAGGATCATCCCGATTGTTGTTCCAACCATGATTATGACAAATCCGAGACCATATCCAAAGATCATTCCTGCGAGCCACATCGATGGTCCAGAAGGAAGTAGGACTACTGGAAAGAAAGCTAAGGAAGCTACAAGTACGAGGGCAAGAACTGGACGGCCAAATGCAGTGGATTCCCATTGTAGGAATGGAATGAGAACCTATGTAAAAATAAACATTCAGAATCCAATACCAATAAAAAATGACAATGGTGGTCAAGTATGCGATGGTGTCAAGGTAACATAAGAAGGAAAATTGACTTTACTGTGAAACACTACTACTAAGAAAAAGAGAACAACCATTTGTTGCAAGAGTAGACGCATTTGCAAGATCCATCAAGACTCTTAAATATGGAAACTTGCACCGAATCAAATTTCCACCGTCCTTCTCATAACAACATGAAACATATAGAACCATACTTTCTCGACTGCAAAGTTCCTAAAAATACTCCCTCCATTTCAAATTTGATGGGGTAGTTTGACTCGGCACGAAGTTTAAGAAAAGAAAAAAAAAAAGACTTTTGAAACTTGTGGTCTTAAAAGCTTAAGGGGTAAAAGCTTGTGGGTCCATGTCATTTGTATGGTTATAAAAGTTTCTCCTTAAGGGTAAAATGAGTAAAATGAAACTTTAAAGTTGAATTATTTCCAATTGTAGAAATGTGTCATTCTTTTTGGAACTGACTAATAAGAAAAGTGTGTCATCTAAATTGAAACAGAGGGAGTAATTTACAAGTGATTCTCCCAATTTTTAGACCTTGATCGAATTTTAAAAGAAATCTCTATCTTTGTGCCATTGGAAAAGTACAACTGACCGATGCTCTGCTGAGCAGTGAGATGTCATAGGTTACATTAGAATGTAATGATTTTGTTAATATGAAATCTCATGCATGCTAATTTTCCTACATAGGGCACAAAGGCATAAGCGAAGTGAGATGAAATACCTTCTCAAAAAGAAAGGGCAGTCCCCATTTTACGAAGATTAGAAGAACAATTACAGTGATAGAACACCATATCATTGCCTTGAAACACCACACAGCAGATCGTTTTCTGGCTGGTAATTGAGACTCTAAATTATCTGCCTCAGCTATTCTTGGTTCATTTCTTATAACAAGCCTCGCATGCTCACTTTCTCTTATGCGACTCTCACTGTTCGCATTGGCTTTGGTTAAATCATCAGTTGAGTCTGGCTTCATAATTTGAGACCACGAACCTATCAAACACAAAGGCACATGTGCAATTTGAACACAACTTAAACACATTAACACCAATACAATTCTCATCAAGGAAGAAAAGGAAACTCCATGCAATTTCAACATAAATTCCAAGAGCCATCAAGATGCTGCATAATAAGGAAATGAAAATGGAAAAGAGAAAAAAGAGTGATAAAGATCCATCAGTATATAAATTTATTGTCGCCTCAAGTTAATTCAAATTGGTCCAACATTTGATTTCTTATTTATCAATAACACTAAAAAGTTCTTTCCTGGTAAAGAGGGATTTCCCAAGCCGTGGATTGTGTTTTTCAATAATCTGAAAAAGGAATTAATGATAATCAGCTCATCCAATGATAAAAACTTTGAACAAACGAGCACAAAGTGCTAGCGTGCCCACATAGGTTGAAAGAATGGATTGTTGTCTCCTTATATAGCCGTGGGCAAACTTCACCTATGAGCTAGATTATGGAGCTAAGTTAGGCCCAAGATCCATGCCCACAAGGCTTTGGCTCAGTGGCAAGAATGCAACTTTAGTGTGTGGGTTAGGCGCACCTCAAGAGTTCGAAATCTATTGCGAATAAAAGCCTGGTATTTAAGTGGAGAAGGGTAGAGGGCGGTCCCATTATCCATTGAGTTTCAGACCATGCGCCAAATGACCCTCAATGATTTCCCGATTATCAAAAAGAATTTTAAAAAATAGGTCCAGCCCAAGATCAATTTCTTAACATGGTATTAGAGCCAAATCCACCCCTCTTGTTGTGTTTCCCCATGTTGGGTCCCACATTATATTGTCCAAGCTCCATATGAACAGTTTTGGGTGTATGGGAGATAGGGATTATTAAAGTGTCTCATATTGGTTGAGAAAATGGATTGTTGTCCCCTTAGGAGGTCGTGGACAATACTCACCTCATTAGCTAGCTTTCAGGTTAGTATCCATTTCTTAATGGGATTGAATGAGTAAAATCACTACAAGCCATTAAAGCTTCTGTCATGGGCTAGTTAATATGGAAAGGCCAAGCCATTTGACACATACTCATACCAGGCACAACAGGAAAAAAGAAACAAGAGTTTCCCACTGAAATTACACAAGTGTTAAGAGGAGTATCAAGATGCTTTTAAGGGACCAAAGACCCTGCCGCACAGAAGAATGCACGATCGTGTTATACCGTTGAAACCTTGGGGCTAACCCTCTGAGCCTAAGACCCTATGGTTATAGCAATTTTCAGAAAATGAAATTCAAGAACTGGTTGCTAAAATGCTTAATAATGGTTTCCTTCGACCAAGATATTCACCATTTATATCAGGACCTTTTGGTGAAAGAGAAGGATGGTTCATGGAGGCTTTGTGTTGACTATAGATAGCTTAACAAGGTGTATGTGAAGGACAGATTTCTCGTCCCTCTTATGGATGATTTTTCTTGATGAGTTGGCAAGACCAAGGCTATACTCTAAGATAGATTTGAGGGATAGATATCATCAATCTAAGAAATCAACGGAAGCATGAATCTGACTTTTGTAAAACAGGTTTTACGACCCATCAACGTTAAAGCCTCAAGGTAGTGTTCTTTGGTTGAATAATGTTCCAACCACATTTCAGAGCCTAATGAATCATAGTTTTTCAAAAAGCAGCTTAGACAATCCATGTTGTTCTTTTTCCAATGGCATATTAGTTTACATTTTCTCTTTAAAGGGTCACATAGCCACTTCAGTCAGACTCTGAAGATAGGAAGGCGGGAACAACTATTTACAAAGAGGTCATGTGTACTCGTTTTCTCAACTGAAGGTATGATAGATGGGCATATTATAACAGGAGGGGGCGTACCCACTGACCTATCTAATATAGAGATCATAGTCTCTCGGTCTAAACCTAAAAATCTCAAAGCATTGGAGGAGCTTCTAGGTTTCTAGGTCTCACTAGTTACTATAAAGGGTTTATAAAACCTTATGAGGAGATCAGTAAGTTTCTGACCAACCTCTGGAAGAAGAATGCATGTACTTGCTGAAGAACCACAAAAAGGCATTGTGTGAACACATACAAGCCATGAGCAAGGCAGCAGTATTAACATTATCATACTTCTCCAGGACTTTGATACTAGAAACTGACACAAGAAGGGTATGGAAGATTTATTTACAATAAAAGGGAGGAAAAGGCCCATTATATATCTTCAAAGAGAAAACCAATCAGAATAGAAAGCATGGAATATTTGCTGGAACAGAAGGCGACTAATCTTTCAACAGAAGGGGTGTGCTACATTGAGGCATAGGCTATGAGGTACAGTATAAGAAAGGCTCCGGGAATAGGGTTTTAGATGCCTTATATATGAGATGTAAAGACCAGGAGGAATCTATAGTATGTCCCTCATTATACTTGCATCTTATGATTCAAATGGAGAAGCCCATCAGCTTGTAGCAGAACTGACTATACAACCTGATTGCGATCCAGGTTAAGCTCTTAGAAGTGAAATGTGAAGATACCAGAAGAGGATTTACACTAGAGTAAAAAGAGAAGAAAGATTGTGGAGGTTCTTCGCCAAACTCTAGTTGGGGCTCGTTCTTTTTTCCGACAAGGTGCTGACTGGGGGTCTTTCTAGCCAGATTAGTACACTGAAACAGATCTAGCTGCTATTCCGTTGGGCTAAGATGAAGGAGAAGTATACAGGTTCTTGTCAAAATATCACTTGTCAGAGAACCAAGTCAGAAGCTATCCCTACCATGTTTTACCGCAAACATCAACTATACCAGCTCATGCATGGAATACAATCTCAATGGATTTCATAAAGGTCTTCTTTCTTCCTAAAACAAAGATGTTATACTGGTGAAGATGGATTGACAAAACATGGTTGTTTTTATTGCCTTGAAAATCCTTCCTACAGGAGGTATATAAGCTGCACGGCTTACCACAGCCCATCACCATATATGAGGATCCTGGTTTTACTAGCGTATCTTGACAGAATCTATTCAAGGCAATGGAAACTTCTCTTAACATTTGTACAGCCTACCATTTGTAAACAAATGAATGAAAGGATTAATAGGTGTTTAAAAGGCTACCACAAGGCAATGAAATCTCAAAGGTCAAAATAATGGTGTAACTAATTAAAAAAAAAAAGACAAAGCAATAGTGTAAGTGGATTGTATTGGCAGAATGATGTTACTACAACTACCACTCTGTTCTCAAGCGTACACCATCACACTTTGCCGGATATGGCTGTCCATTGGACAAGAGCAGCCTCCTTCCCTTTTACCAGCAGAACAAAATATGGTATAAGAGAAGATATGGTACAACAGAGACAACAAATGATGCAGACAATCAAGGATAATCTGAATCAAGCCCAAGTAGAATGAAATATTTTACGTAGAAAGGAGGTTACAAGGGGTTTTAGAAATGGCACAGGTGTACCTAAAGTTTCAATCCTATAGCCAATCTTGAACTTGAATCAACCTTTTCTTTTCTGTTTTTTTTTAATATGCAATGTATGAGACGTGCACTCGGCCTAAAGGCTTCTGGAAACTTGCATACAAAGATTCGACAGTTCACGTGATTCTGCAATTCACACCAAATATCGCATTTCGCTACGTTCTTCATGGATGCAAGAGCCTAGATATCCGTTGCCAAGAGTCGTTGAATCAACCTTCAAAAGAACATTAAGATGTATGCATAACATTTTGATCCCTATGAAGCCTTTCGAGGCATACAAGCTGGCAGTACCTGCTAATTCATCGATGCATCCAGTGTTCGATATTTTCCAATTAAAGAAGAGAGTAGGTTGTCACATACAGCCAGTGATTAAGTGCCTTTGACAGCAGAGGACAGCCAGTTCCTTCAACCACTGGCCATCCTAGAGCGAACCCCATAAACTCCTTGAGAAACCCTTAGTCCCTTACACAGTCCATATAGGACAACTATTTAACTCAGTACCCTTCGTATGTGTAACCAGATTCCGTAGTGCACCCGTGAATGATGATGCGGACATATAAGTAAGAACGGGCTTACCAAAAGTTGGCTCTAATACCATGTTGAAAATTCAGACATCCAATCCAAAACCTAAGACAGTGGGTGGATAGGCAAGACGTTTACAAAACCTTTTGCAACCCTTTAAACAATCCACACAGTACAACTATAAGGAACTATCTTTGATGTTGTTGTAGGCTGGGAAGTTTAACTAAATTCTGGTACATTCCCTCCCAAATGATCCTATCTCTATATCACCTTTCCTTACCTTCTCTCTCTTCCTCATGTCCATCTTCTCAATTCTACGACGAAGTTGGAGCAGGGAAAGATATTTCCTTTTTTTGGTCACTGTAATCTTGATTGTTGATTGGGTTTATGAATTGCAATAACCTTGTAATCGATTCTCTCTGAATGAATAAAGTTTTCCTTTGATTGCCCATTTACTTGCATAAATTACACTTTCTTAATGCAAATAATGCCACCATGGGCACTGCATGTATTAAGAGAAACTATTGATCAACTAAACAAAGCAAAATTCAAGGTGTAAGGCACTGTAAGACTCCATTCATCCTACTTATGCAAATCTTATGTTATGATCATTAGGAGTTATTCTAGCATAAAAATCTATACAGCAATATTTCTAGAAAGAATTGATTTCTAGATATATATATATAGCAAGTATTACAACCAGGGGCAGAGCTAGGAGGCGCGCTGGAAAAGTAAACTGTATATACAAGGTCAAGATTATTTTTTAAGTATATATAATATATGTTGAATCCCTTAGCACAACCCAAGAGCTCTTCGTGTATTTACTTATTTATATTTGAATAAATCCCCCCAAGCCAAACACATATATGTTGAACTAGTTGCGATCAGTTGCACAATTCTTCTATATCTATACCCACTGCTTTATTCTAGCCAAAAACATTTAAGAAAAACATAGTAGTTGTTTTTCGGAAAGCTGTTGGGTATTTTTTTAATATTAATTAATTGATAATTTTCTATGTAACACTACACATAAAGGGTCAATAGAAATAGGAAGCAAGAAAACAAGAAGTAACCCATGGAATAAATAAACTGTGAAGCTTTACAAATTGTAAAGAGAAGATCAGATAGAAAAACATACAGAAACAGAGAAGGGTAGAGAGAGAGAGAGAGAGTACTGTGGTTCTTAAAGAGAATTTCCGGCAGCCGGAGACGATGGAGGTTCCGGCGAGCACCACAGTAAGTGGGATTATTGTTCTCTCTCCGGTAGGTAACTCGCCGTTGGTACTACAACTCTGTATACTGCTGCTTTCTGATGTGTTTTGTTTGTTACTCTTTTCCCTTTTTTCCTGCATGCGGTTTTTCTTTCTCTCCTTTTTTTTCCTATTTCGTGAATATATTGGTAGCTCGTTGCGCCAGCCTGACTTGACCTTTATTTAAATTGTTTTTTGTTTCTAAACTTAACGCTGTATCCATTTCGAAATAAAGGTTTTCCACCATCTCATTGCAAATGATGGTCTTATTTCTCCTTTTTTCGAATTTAAATTTAAATATATTAATTGCAAAATATGGAAAACTAGTGTATCACAAGAGCATGTATTTTTATTATAGTTTTAAATAATTTGTAAGCAAAATTTGCATTTGTTTACTACATAAAAAATCATTTTTGTTAACAAGTAACCAGCTAAATATGATATTTTTAATCAATCACATGGTAGTTACTTAACCAAGTAAAAACAAACTACTAACGGCTTATATAACACAAGGAATATAATTTTGTGATATATGAGTTTTGGCAGAGAACTCGATAGTTTAAATTTATATTTAAAAAATTATTTAATATATATAAATAATCAATTTATTCAGACTCAATAAGCTGTCTTCTTAGAACCTTGAACACATAAATTCAAAATTTAACCGCGCCTCTTTATATCTTGGGTGTATGTATAGTTATTAGGTTTATGTCCCCCTAATTAGTTATCCTATTAACTCGTCTCCACTAGTTCTTTGGTTGATAGTTATACCAAAGACAATTAATTGGTATAACCAACATTAGGATTGGAGATTAGGTTTGTATTTCCTTTTTACACCTTTTTGCTAATATAATTTATAATTAGTATATGAGGTAGGGGATATTGTCAAACTCTACTATTATGGGAGATGCAATGCAAGCCTGCGTAGATGAATTTAATTTAAAAAACGGAAACTGTGAGAATATATTAAAAAGGGAGTTTCAAGAAAGAAAAATCATTAAAAAGAGAGATTCAACTTTTACTATTGAATTATAGGATTCCTGTTATTGATAGTTTTTGGTCGTTCCTACGTCTTGGAGGCATTTGACTTGTTTATTTCCTCCCACCAAAAGAGAGAACAACTTTGTGGAATGATAAAGTCAGTTTTGCAGCTTCTTTCTTATGAACACGTGCAATTGATTTACCAAATAAAGCGTTTAAATTTTAAGGGTATGATATACTAATCAAAGTGGATACAGATTTTGAATAGAATTATTTGATACATGTGCTCATGGAAGATTAAAAGTAACTAGTGAAATAATTGAGGTATATACAAATTGGCCCCTACATTATCTACGATTATTATAAAAAGATGGGAAAAGTGCCAAATATACCTTTTTACTTTTAGATATTATCTATATTTAACCTCAGCTATATTATCTGGCTAAATTTACTCCTACCATTATACTATCTGACCAAATTTACCCCTACCGTCAGCAAACTTTTAAAAATTATCCCTCGGTCCGTCAGGTGACCCAGAATCTCCCAAACCATTTTAATTAAGTCACGTATTCTTCTTCTTGATCCACTATTTTCAGAAATTACTATTTATGTGAACGCTAAAGATACTAGACTATACATATCATTCATTGATATTTTTAATTATACCAATGCCCCACTTCTCTTCTTGTGATAATGAGTTTGGAATTTGTTTAAAATTTTATTTATTTTCAACAATATACACACTGTAGAATTCAATGAGTCTATTTATTGTATATTATATGCAGATGATCATCATGTATGTACATGTATATTCAAATATATTTTGTTATTGTCTGGTTAGTATATAGTTCGATCGACTAACTTAAGAGTGCACAATGCGTAGTCATTTGATTAAAGCAAAGTTGAATTCGATAATGTAAAGTCTCCAAGTAACTTCAACTTCTATTACTATTACTTGCAAAGTCTCCATACCTTTGGTGCATCGAATTCATTAAAGTTGGGATGTTGTAAATACTTTTGGAATTTAGACAAACTACCTAATTTAGATTCTTCAATTTACTATACTTTGTTTACTAACTGTTGTATTATTAATCTTTCTTTTTCTTATTTTTTTCCAATTAAAAAAATGTGTAAATACCAATTATTTCTAAAATAGTGGATCAAGAAAAATAATAAGTGACTTAATTAAAATGATTTGGGAGATTCTGGGTCACCTGACGGACTTAGGGATAATTTTTAAAAATTTGCTGATGGTAGGGGTAAATTTGGCCGGATAGTATAACGGTAGGGGTAAATTTGGCCGGATAGTATAACGGAGGTTAAATGTAGACAATATCCGAAAGTAGAGGGGTATATTTGGCCAATTTCCCTAAAAAATTGATGTACCAAATGATTTAAAGTTTAAATTTTCTGCACGTGTACATATTTATACAGACAAAATATATGCAATCAAGTTACTTTAACAGTAATGATATAGATAATCTATCATAGATTAAAATTAGTGAGAATATAAAACTATTTATGGTGTCAATGTCCGATAAATTATATATCGTTGACCAACCTAATCTGACCGTTACATTTTGACTTTTTTCCTTCAGTCAATCCAAATATCAAACCTAGAGAAAGAAGAAAACGAAGCTGATGATTATGGTGATTTTGTCCACATTAGACAAGGATCTTGGTTCAAACTTAGTGGGTTTGGACATAAGAATTGTAAAATTTCGGAAAATAGTGAAATTTGTTTTTAACTGAAAATGATATTTAAAAATTAGAATTGTGTTTGGACATGAATATAATTTTTGGTTGTTTTTTAATTTTTGTGAGTGATTTGAGTGAAAATTTTGAAAAATAGTTTTTTAGAGTTTTTCAAAATTTCAAAATTCATCTTCAAGTGAAAATAGAAAATTTTATGGCCAAACACTGATTTCGAAAAAAAATAAATATTTTTCGAATAAAAATGAAAAATATTTCATGGCCAAACGGGCTCATATTGCCATCTATTTTAATAAACTCGTATTATGTCGTCAAAGGGTTACCTTCACATTTAAATCAGTAGAACAATACTCTTCCTTGTCTTGTGGTTTACGCTGCTTCGGTTGGCCACCAAGTTTTACCAAACAAACTTCGTAATTCGACTTTTCATTGAATTTGTTTCTAGAAGTTGTTGAAACGACGGACCACATTCTTTTGTCCTGTTAAATAACCCGATACCAAATTTATTGACGCAATTAATTTGAATTCTTATTGAATAAGCTTATTAAAGAGATAAAGTGCTTCTTATGGGATCTGTTTAACCCAAAAACTAATTTTATAAACAATTATGGGTTGCTCTGATGGTAAGCACCCTCCACTTCCAACCAAGAGGTTGTGAGTTCGAGTCACCCCAAGAGCAAGGTGGGGAGTTCTTGGAGGGAAGGATGCCGAGGGTCATTTGGAAACAGCCTCTCTACCCCAGGGTAGGGGTAAGGTCTGCGTACACACTACCCTCCCCAGACCCCACTAGTGGGATTATACTGGGTTGTTGTTGTTGTTGT